>OU696575.1:3507500-3565000 GCA_916048095.2 Sacculina carcini
ATACTTGTAATAAAGAAAAATGGGATGGTTGAGCTCTGATGTGCAGTGAAATGACGCTGAAAGTTTTGAATACGCTTGGAATGAGGACACAGTCTTACACACGGAATCAAACATTGTCACTGACATATACACACACTCGCGTGCACGCAAACATACCATATCTATGCTAGTAGTCAAATACAACAAGACACATCCACACACCCACACACATACACAATCATACACACACACATACACACACATACACACACCCACACACATACACACTCATACACACACCCACACACATACACACACATACACACACATACATACACATATACACACATACACACGTACACACACCCACACACACACAAGCACACACAAGCACACACCCACACACATACACACACAAACACACACAAACACACATACACACGTATACACACGTACACACAAGTACACACATACACACACACCTACACAAGCCCACACACATACACACACAAACACTCACAAACACACATACACATACATACACACATACACACATATACCCATACACACATACATACACACACATACACACACAAGCACATACACACACATACTGGAGTGTAGATGTTTATATTCTACCAGATGTCTTATCATGTATGTTTGATCAAATGTCAGACGCGATTTTTGGATGGAAATCAATTATTTTCGCTAGAAATTGGCGACGTCAGTGTAGATACGACGGTAGAATAGAGCCACTGTCAAAATTCAGTAGTGCTTCTCAAACTTTCCTGGCAGCGCGCGGACATTTCGCACAAACCAAGCATCGCAAGCCATGGATATACAAATTGTCTATACATGTGAAATGATTATGCCTTTAATCCTAATTAACTTCAATCATAACTCATTCTGATCGAATCAGGATTATAATTTAATCATGGTCCAAGGACTGGACACAATGCACTTGAATAATTACCATGTACTTTAATTAATCAAATGGTTAAGAACCATTATCATAATTGACACCAATTTACACAAGGTTTTGCACACGGTACGGACATCGGCGATACTCTTGCTACTGAACCGTCAGTGCAATGTCAGAAGTCTGGTATAATCCGGTTTGTTCCAGTAGAATCCTACTCCACACTGACAGAAACATTGACAAAAACAAATAATGGTTGGGAAAAAATCAGATGCCGAAGTGAACGGCATTTTTGCAACATGAGGACAAAAGCCGCATAGTGATTGCATGGTTGCCTGGATTCATGCATTATTTTGCTCAGAGTCGTAGCAGCGTTGCTCAGAGTTGCTCAGAGTCGTGTGTTGCATCACGCTGCAGCCTAGCAGAGATGTTGCAGCATGATGCAACACACAACTGATCACCGGCAATATTGCATGCGATCTCCCCGAGAGAAATTGATAAAGCAGTGTTTTTTAAGCTTTTTCAGTGTTGGCACCGTTATTCCAATCAGCAGTCATTTCCCGCACTATTTCCTCAATACTTGACAACTATATGAAAAACGATTATAATACAAAGGACGTAATATATCTCTTTGCACACTGTCTGAGAGAGTTAAGTGAGTATTATCAAGTAAAAATATAACGCACACAGGTGAACATATGTAGTTAACTTAATGTTTCACAGAAGTAATGTTTGTTTCAACCATAGCGGTTTCTTCAGCTTTCTGTTGACGGTTCTGTTAGTTGAGAGTGCAGGCTTCATATATAGTTTACCGTTGGATTTCATTTGACAACTATTGGCGTCAAACTTCGGAAAAACTGACGTGCATTGAAATAGGCAGATTTCGTGATCAAATGCAGGACGACTTTTTGTGCTTTCCATTATCGTTCGGTCACACTAACTCGGTATTCACGCTACTGCGCAAGACAATAATGTCATTAATAATAAAAGATCAGTATAAAATCAACATGAATAGCAATGCATATTCTTATAATCCGCTATATTGAGCAATTGCAAATGAGGATTTGTTTCAAATTTCCTGTGTGTTTCTTGTCAATGCTCAACTATATAACAGCTTACCATATGATATAATACGTGTATATGCGCAACACCTTTGCTATCATCAGTAAGCATCAAACAAACACACACAAACACACACACACACACACACACACACACACACACACACACACACACAAGCACATGCCCCAATTATACCACCGACACGTGGTTGTACAAATCAATTTCATGCATCGAGCAAGCACACCTTGATTACGATTAACGCTTGAGAGACTCGCTAGCCCGCGGAAACAATTCAATCATGCTGGCCAATTGCAGGGGAATCACCTGTGCAGTTCGGCCACGAGCGGCCAGCACTTGCACACGCAAGCCAGCCAGCCGGCGTCTTTCTGGCGCCCGACCAGGCTTCAAGCGCTGCTATGCCAACGTTCTTGCACGCCACCAGTCCAGTGGCGAAGCTAGCCCAACTACCGTCCGGGCGGTGATATTATATATGTGATATTACCCCTTATGCTTCCAGTCAAATCCAATCAGAGATCAATATCAGTAATCAAGCCTGCCTTCATTCAGTTATTTGACATTAATACAGCAAATATGGAATGGTACATTCAGAAATGCAACTCAGATATAACTGTGACAATTCAGCGTGTTCAGCAGCACCGTGTTGGGCGGCCCCCTAAAACATGCCACCCCCCATGTTACGCCACTGTACCAGGCGACACCGTGGCGTGGTATGCACTCAAAGCAAACACACATATACACACACCGTGTTGCACTTAGACGTGCAAACACTGGCTGGAAATGTGCACAGATGGAAAAATGTATAGGCTTGCGTTGGTAATCATATGCAGCTAGGCGCGCCAGTGTGTGCGAGCGTGTGCATGGTGAATGTGCGGCGTGCATTTTTGTTGACACAATCCCGGGAGCAATGACCGCGTGCTGTGTTGGCGTTGAACCATTGCTGTTGCATTCGCTTTCTGTTTCTGAACTGACCACCTGTATTTTGAAAATTGACCTCTGACAAAATTGTTTCGCTTCACGTCTGTTTCGTTTTATGCTACAAGTTTCATCTATATGTTATTACTATGGATTTAGTGCATTCATTGATTCATTTCGTAGTGTTTTTCCCATTGAACCAACAGCAATGGTTCTGATCGAGGTGGAAGTCAGCAGTCGTAGCTGTTCATCTACAAAGATTTCGACAGGCGACATTCGAAGTTGTGGATCGCTTGGATGTGAGATCGCTTATATCTATCCTATGAGAACACAAAACAGCATAGCTCACCCAGTTTTCAATCGTTTTTTCACATTTCACTGTTCTCCACATGGTTTTCATTGTTTGCACCAACGTTGCATGTGAGTGAGCGAGTATGAAGGACCAACACGCACGCTCGTTGAAACACCATCTCAAACACTCAAACTCAAGTGTGCAGTGTGATATGAACATTGTTTATGTATTATGTTGTTTGTGTTGTGTGGCATCTCGGGAGATTGAGACGCTTTGTCCTTACGTCTTCCGAGTCCCACACAGCATCTCGATATCCAAGTATGATAGGGTCCATGTGTATGTTTATATGTGATATTTAGGGTGACCTTTTGGTGCGCTAAAAATATAGAAAAGTTACGCTAAAAATCCTAAAAGTTGCGCTAAAAAGTTGCACTTAATTTTTTTGCAAACATTTCACTAAGACCATTAAAAAGTTATTGAAAATCAATTAATAATGGAAAAAAATTTGTGAGGAAAATTTGTACTTTTTACATTAGATAGCTATTACCACAATACGTTTTGAGCATTCGCGGTTGTGCTAGAATTGCATGCTTCACGAGCTTCAACTGTCACCTCACTGGCGATTTGGAATCGCTAAAAATCGCAAATAGTTGCGCTAATGAGTTGAACTCAATGATTCGCTAAATATCGTCAATTATAAATATTAGGGTAATAAAATTTATACACTGAAATCACTCTTAACATTACACCTTGGGAGTTTCACGTTTTTGTTTCTACTTAATGCATTTGAGCAATGGTGATTACGTTCAGATGGTGTTTCACAAGCTTGTCTAGTCTGTCGAGTCTGTCGCACTGATGCCTGGTAGTGACATTTAAATACACAATACAATTTGAAATTCCCACTTTATGATATATCACAGTGTCTATATCACAATTTTATGTCTATATTATATTTTATATGTCTGCATTGTGTCTATATATATACATATATGTGTCCGTATGTGGTGCTATGCACACGCAGGATGTCTAGCACCACACACGAACACAATGTTCACCCACTTTCCAGATACCTTTGTATCGAGTTAATGTTGACAATACATTAACATTGGCTGCATTGTACACCTTTACAACTGAATATTTCTCTTGATATTGTGAAATAATTGTTCTAAAAGTTCAAAATTGTCCTAAATCTATATAGTTGATCTTAAAAATGGAAAAGTTGCAAAATTTGCGATAAAAACAAAAAGTTGCAAAAAGTTGCATATAAAACTTATTTAATACTTACCTCAGATCAATAAAATAGTGATTTTGGGCTCCTTATGACAAAGAGATTCTATGATAAGAGAGTCGCATTTGCAACAAAAGGTCACCCTAGTGATCATACATTTTTGTCGATAAAAAAATACATAATGTACGAATGAAGAAAGAATTGCGTATCCTTTCTGAAATGTTATCCAAATAGTAACTAGTGCATGAACTACTTACTAGTTCATGTCTGAGTGTGTGTGTGTGTGCGTGTGCGTGTGTGTGCGTGCGTGTGTGTGTAGTGACCACCAAACAGTTTATATATCTGTATCTAAATATATAGGTATTAGATAGAAAAAAGATATTTGATACACATGAAGAGATATATACTCATGAATAGATACATACACCCTCACATATACTTACAGATGCACATGTGTTTGGCATACGAAAAGATGTAAGTGTAACAACGATTATACTGTAGACTATTAGAGAACAATTTTCCCCTCAGCTCTGCGGTGGCATATGCACTGCGTCGTATCGATATGGCCGGCATGTTGGAGGGCGTAAGCGCAAAAAAGCCATCGCTGACCATATTTCACACTATAGCCACACAAATACTGATGCACACACGCACACACGCACTCACACACCCAGACACACACACACACACGCAGACACGCACAGACACACAGACACGCACAGACACACACGCAGATGGAAAGATCTGATCGCACCTTAATGACCGTGCGATTCAGAGAGAAAAAACGGTTGATGTAGCCTTGCCATAGTCTTCCTGTGGTTGTGCCCTGCCTCTGTCATTATTCTGTGGCTGGCAGCTAGAAGAGTAGGGCACAATCTGTCTGTAAGGACGGCCCCGTACAAAAAAGCACGTCACCTCCCCCGACCGTCGCGAAAGGCCAATACTGCATGGTGATCAAATCTGCACGCGGCCTTATCTGAAACGCACGCAAAACGGAGGCATTCTCATCAGACATATTCACTCATACGCGCATACACACACCACATATATACACACACACACACACACACACACACACACACACACACACACACACACACACACACACAGTATCCTGAAATTATATGGGAAAATAAATACGAAAATCGATTTTACAGCTCCAGTTACGATGATCCTGATCAAGGCTTACTGTACTGAGTGCATACAAGATAATTATATTTTATTATATTATTATATCTTATATTTACAAAATATATATATTTATATTTATATTTATCTTATATAGATCAATTATAATTGATCACTTTGCTAGTAAGGAGCATATTGTAGTTACTTAGATGAATTTTTTGTCAATGTAACTTGTAATCTTTTTTTAATGTAACTTAGTGACTAACTTATGTAACTTCGTAACTTCTTAACTTCGTAACTTAGTGAGTTTGCGTAGTGACTAGCACAGTCTTAATATACAAGATATCTGATCATTCAACTGAAACAAGCCTTCAAGATTAACACCATCGTACCATCAATGTATTTGTTCTTTGTGAATTCTTGTGAGTTTTTCGTTAAGATCACCGATCGAATATCACCGAATAAAGATGGAAGCATTTGTGTAGTATTCCATCAGTTTTGATTAAGTTCTATTCTATTTGATTTGTACTGAACTTCAAATATAGGTTGGTAAAGACACCAGTTTTTATAAATGAAATTTGACATTGTTGATACGAAGCGCCCGAGATAGTAATATG
Organism: Sacculina carcini; assembly: GCA_916048095.2. Lineage (NCBI taxonomy): Eukaryota > Metazoa > Arthropoda > Thecostraca > Sacculinidae > Sacculina > Sacculina carcini. The sequence goes on from OU696575.1 coordinate 3,513,659, forward strand.
TGTGTGTGTGTGTGTGTTTTTTTTGTTTTTGTTTTTTTTGCGTGTGTGTATGTGTGAGACACACAAATATATTTACAAACACGTACACATATTCACAATACTACTATAAAACAATGGAGGCGGCGTTGCCACGAATGACGGCCAGGCTTATTCGCTGTCGAAGCCAGGCCGTCTCTCGCGGCTCCCCTGAACGCTCACTTATTCTGCCGCCCAGGAGCTTCACGAAGTCGTCCAGGGGCGCCCCCATCACGCCGGTGGTCTCGATGGCCAGCGGCACGAAATCGTACCGCTGGCACAGTTCTGAGTAGCGCCGCCGCTTTCGGACTTCCGCCGCCTGCGCTGCTGCCCCGGGAGTGACCGCGCCGTCCAGCAGATGTGTGTGTGTGTGTGTGTGTGTGTGTGTGTGTGTGTGTGTGTGTGTGTGTGTGTGTGTGTGTGTGTGTGTGTGTATAAATTATACTGTGTCGGTGACTATGTAACCGGGGAAATTATGGACAGTGTTATAGGGTTCCGATAACGCGTTTAGTTTACATTTTCGTTTAGTTGTGAACGGTTCGCAGTTGTGTTGAGTGATTGTGTAAGACGGTGTTGTTCTTGGTGTTTTATGCTCTGTTCCGCGGTGTAAATATTGAATGTTGCGGATATTTAGTCGGTGTGATATTGTGCTATTGTATGATTGTCTATTTTATTTCATCATTCTCTTTTCTCTGCAATACGACTACAATAAATTAAGTTTTCTAACGAAGAAATTGGGTGTCAATCTCGCGTATTTGGGTTCAATATCACTGTAGATTGACGCATGATATATCCCGTTTCTATCAGTAGTAGCCAAGTGTTGATAAATATTACAGATGCAGCAACGACTGTGGTGTGATATTTCATATCTAAAATGATTTGGTATATGCACTGAAATGTGCCAGCATTTTTGCAGAGCCTGCACAGCGTGCAAGCCAGTGTAGTGCAATGCACAGTCTGTGCAATGCACAGTTGTTCAACGCGTAAGTTTGTGCTATCCCAAGTACCGCACACGAGAAAGCTGGTGTATTTTGATGTGTTTTTGATGTAACTTGATCGAACATGAGTTGTCTCAATAATTTGATAATTCGCACATACACACGCACTCTCACACACACACACACACACACACACACACACATACACACACGCATGATACAGTGGAGACCGTTTAAGTCATACCCTCGGGACATGCAAAAAGCATGACATTAACCGAACCATTTTTGGCCAATTTTCGGCTTCAAACTTGTGTTTATAAGTCAGTCTATTTTAACAAGCATCAGAAATGTAAGAATAATGCACAACACACACGTCATTGTTTCATGAAGAATCGTGAATAAAACTTTGTTTGCATTTGCTCAGCAAGTTTTTCTATATATTTTCCCTCCATGCTGCTGAACGACCAGTGCCCAAACTCCGCAAAATTGTTCTCCGTGTAGGTGTGAATGATACCCATTGCCGCATGCGCTTCCTTCGAGGTGGGAATGACACGTCAGCTCCACTAGCACCATCAGCCGTCCCGTCATCGTCTCCTTTGCCCCTCATTGCGCTGACGATCTCAGCATCACTCAGCTCGCCGTAGCACTCCATTTCTGCATCCAATGCTACCAACTCCAACTCAAACTCAGCCGTTTGTGCGAAGTCCGGCTCATCGTCATCTTCGTCGTCACCCCTACTGGAATAGTACGACAGGAGAGTTCTGTCCAGTCTTTTGGAGCACCGGGGATTTCGGTGCTTGCCATCGACATAAGAATGTTTTTCGCTTACATTGTTGTTTGCTGCCATAAGCACCGTCAACCGGTCCTTGGACACCTTTCCCTGTGTCGGCTTGCTGCCGCTTACTGCAAGAGAGCCTGATGGCGTCGCTCTATAGAACAGTGCCGTCTCGTCTGCATTGAAAATGTCCCTGGGCGCACAGCCGTCCAGCTCCTTGGACAGCATGTTTGCCATCCATTCCTTTGCCCCACCACATCAGCCTTGCGCCTTAACGAATCCGATGTTTTCCCGCTGCTTTAGCCGGCCGAACCAGCCAATTGACGGTTCAAATGCTTCATTCATCTCAACCGCCAACTTCTTGGCCTTTTCCATCATAAGAGGCCCATTCACGGGTGCATTTTTGGTGCGCATCTGGTGGAACATGAGCACATGAGCACCGCCTCATCCACCTTTGCAAGATTGCTCGATCTCTTGCGCTTCCGGCTCAGATTGCTGCTGGTCACCGCAATGTCTCGAACTTCTTTCTTCCTGATTTTTTAGATTGTTCCCTGATCGCTGCCGAGGTCCTTTGCAATAATCGTTTGTTTCATGCCAGCCTTGAGCTGGTTCAATATTTGCAGCATATCCTGCAGCGTGAACTCAGTACGCTTTTTCCCATCACTGCTGCCACAATCACTACGCGCAAAGAATGATTATACTCTTGACTGAATGGGCAAGCACACAAAAAACATGGACTGGCCGGCCACAAGGGTATGACAATAACCGATGTCATTTGCATAGGCAAATGTCATACGGACCACAAAAAGTATATCATTAACCAAACTATGACATTGAGCGGTTTAGACTGTATATACACACACAATGTACACATAGGCAACCAGTTGTAAAATTTTCTTAGGCAAGAAAAAACGAATCCTAAATAGTTCTGAGTAAATCCTCAATAATTCACCAGTGCGTGAATGCAAACGTGGAATATTTTAGCTGGTTGTGTGAGTGCAAGTGTGCAATTGCAGCTTGACAATGCATTGCGTCACGAAACGTAGTGGATGTACACCAGTGGTTCCCAACCTTTTCTAGCTTGCGGCACCCTTGACAAGCCTTTCAAAAGTTCCCGGCACCCTTATAATTAAATACATATTTAAACTCTCTGTTTTTTTATTATATTTACTTTCTATTTCGATATTTTGCATCGGTGTAACAACACCTTATACATAGATATGAAAATTTTCTTTACACTGATCCTGCTATTACAAAAAATCGTATTATAATACAAATAAGCAATTTTTTCCTTGATCTTTGGCGGCACCCTCAAAAGAACTCACGACACCCCTAGGTGCCGCGGCACCTAGTATAAAGTTGGACAGTCATCGAGTCTAAAGTATGTAGAACTGATGCAAACAATATATTTGTCTGCAAAAACCATTACTCGAATATTGAATGTATGAAAACTGTACAAAAATGGTTGCATTCCCTCTGCACAATTGCACAAAAACCATGCAACAAATGTGACACGACAAAATCGTGCGGACACAATAACTATCAATGGAAAACAGCATGAATGCAGTTAGCATGTATAAAACACATGCTATGTACATGAAGATATGAAACAATCAGATATTAATATGATTATTATGGGCTTTGAAAATTGCTTGTGTGTATTAATTTATCAAAACCCAACAGATAATATATCAATGATATCAGTAGCGCCACACACAGCGTAATTATATTGACGAATTTCGTAAGAAAACGAAACTTCAATAAGCGACAGTAGTTTTGAAACTATACAAATCATAAAGTTTACATGGGCGATAGATGAATACAACTTTATGAAACTAAATTCGTCTTGTTAATAGTACAAGTATAACTCAATATAGCATCGAAAAACAATCCAGCACACACAAGCCATTCATGGGCGTAAATTATCGTATATAACCAAAAAAATTAGCTAGGGGAATATGAATACGCAATTATACCCCCGAGAAATCTGCTGAGTTCACAAAATTAGGTATATTGTCATCATAATCAGCATAGCAAAACAATGACAATACGCGAAAAATGTAAAAGTTATAAATATGTGTAAAGTTAAACTTTACGCAATATACTTTTTATTGAGGTATGTGTGTTGTGAGTGAATAGGCGGAAAATAGTTGAGGGTCTCATGCAATTGACCAAGTGAGTCAACTTTGAATACTAATGCATGATGGCTGTCATCCCCCCGAGCCTCGACACAAATCTACGCCGCTGACACCAATCACAACACACTGTGCATATTGAATCAGCCAAAAATCAGCAACCAGCGCCACACAGTTTTTACACAAATTCAACATCCACTTCTTCATAGACGGCCGCTTAGGACCTGCGATTAGTGGGCGACCTGGCACGGGATTCATGAAGAAGAGTATATGCGTTGCGCTAATATTGATAAATTGGACACACGCATCGTCGAGTTTCTTTATTATTCAGAATTAGTTCAAAACTTTGCCGCCGTCAAAGCACGAATAGTAAATTTATGTTGAAAATTTATGACATCTGTGCAAATATGGTTGTTTTACTTATATTTATTTGTTTATATATATGAGGTCTTTGAGTATATTGCACAACCAAGTTGTTTGGGATTCGGTTTTTATACTTCGCTTCATCTGGGGCCAGCAAATTCATTTTGCCTAGGGCTTCCAATTTCCTAGCTAATTGTCTATTTGAGAATTATCAGACCAGTTAATTATTATAATTATTATTTACAGGCTAATCCAGTAGCATGAGAAGAGTGCAAGCACTATTACCACTCTGCGCTGGCCTCATGTAGCTGCCAAAAGATGTAAAGAATACGAAAGTTAAAAGAGTAGTGGTCTTAGTCTGAAAGAAGAAAGCTAATGAAGAAAGAATGAATTAGAAATACACGATGAATCAAGTAAAATCATTAAATCAAAAGGCAGGAAATAAGTGAATATACACAATTGTGCAACAGATTGAGTAAGGTATGGTATGGTATGGTATGGTAAGGTATGGTATGGTATGGTATGGTAGACTGAGAATGGTTGTGAGGTAGGCAAGGTAAGGTATGGAGTAAATATGCTAACCCAAATATAAACTAGAAATGGAAAATGATGACGAGAATAAAAAATTCTATACATCAATAATATTATTAGTAGAACATATTATTAATAATATCATGATAATAATGACAACAATAAAAAAATTATAATAATAATAATAATAATAATAATAACAATAATAATAATAATAATAATAATAATAATAATAATAATATTAATAATAATAATAATAATCCTGGATTCAGTGGCCTGGAAATGATGACATTACCATGGTATTACCATCACAGCACGCATTACGAACAGTGGGAGTCTGGGTACTGAACATCGTATTAGCTCCTTCAACGGCGTCATATGTGTCAATCATATACAACGCTTCAGTGGTCGCCAACATCACAAACACACACACACACACAAACATACAAACATACACACACACACATACAGACAGACACACATTTCTGGGCGTGAGGTCTATTGCTATTGTGTTGCACAGTCTTTTTTTCTGTTTAGCTGAATAAAGCCGTGTGTTGTCGGCATCCGGCGTTGTTTTGTTGACGTGTGTGTGTGTGTGTGTGTGTGTGTGTGTGTATGTGTGTTTGTGTGTGTGTGTGTGTGTCTGTTTGTACGCCATGCCACTGAGCAAATGGAGACACTTCCTGCGTTTGTTTACGCTTAGCGCGCACACACACACATACACACACACACAGACACATACACACACACACACACAAACACACACACATGCACTCACACACACACATACAAACACACACAAACACACACATACACACACACACAAACACACACACATGCACTCACACACACACATACACACACACACACAACTGCAGCAAGGAAGAGCGAGCACAAGTTCATCTTCTGACTGGGAGGATATATTAATATGCCCCGCCTCTTGCTCCGCCCACAAACCGAAGGCACCAATCAGCTTCCTTCGACTGCCATGCACCAGTACATTGTGTGCATTTGCGCATGTGTATGAGTATATGTGTATGTATGTATGTGTGTGTGTGTGTGTTAGTTGCAGTAGCTAGAATACCAAGGCAGTCCATATTCGTGCGTGTGTGCCTGTGTGTGTGTGTGTGTGTGGCTGCTCACGTGCTCATCTGGAAGTGTTACAGTCATTTGTTCAATTATACTGCTGTTACTTATCGTAACTTTCTTGCAATCGTTGTTGCGTGGTAAGCTGCATGGTGTTTGACCTCAAGTGGAAGTGCCAACAAGATATATGAGCGTGAACACACAGTGAAAATTGGCGTGAAATGCCGCGCCCCACACGAGAAACCTACGGAGACCAGAAGCCACCGTACTCCTACATCTCGCTGACGGCCATGGCTATATGGAGCAGCCAGGAGAAGATGCTGCCGCTGTCCGATATCTATCGCTTCATCATGGACCGCTTCCCCTTCTACCGCACCAACTGTCACAAATGGCAGAACTCGTTACGTCACAACCTCAGCTTCAACGACTGCTTCATCAAAGTTCCGCGACGTCCCGACCGTCCCGGCAAAGGAGCCTACTGGACGCTGCATCCCAAGGCGCTCAATATGTTCGAGAATGGCTCGTTCTTGCGCCGACGCAAGCGATTCCGGTTGGTCGGCGACGATAAGGATTCGCTGACCTGCGAGCTGCAGCAGCTAGCAAGACAGCTGAAAAGTAGTCAGGCGAGGACACCGCCGATCGACCAGCCTGCCGCCGCGGCGCCGCTACCAATGCCAGTGCCTCTGTCGTCGCTGTATACGTCGCCGTATCTACAGATGTCAGCTGTCGCCGCCGCGGCCGCCGCCTCTTCGGAGTTGGTCTCGTCATCGGAGGGACAGCAGGGGATTGCGCCAGTTGTCTCCGGCTCGGCAGCCATCGCCGCACGACCCACCAAGTCGTTCACCATCGACAGCATAATGGCCACGACTCCGCCACGTGGTGCGTCGCCGTCGCCAACCAGCGATGTCTTTGTCGATCACCCTGCTAGTCTTATGTGCCACCTGCCAACCGAACACGCGTCATTTGTGCTTCCTGGAGCAGCGCCCACAGAGCTTGCACCACTACACTTTGCCGCATCGCCTCCGCCGCAGCCCGTTAAGCCGCTGGCTACCCGCGCCATCGACTTGCTCAACGCCACTTCGGCCGCAGCATCCGTCACCGCCTCACTCTCACAGCCGCATCATATGCTGCCGCCGTGGGCAATATTGGCGGCCGGAGGCGCAGCAAGAAGCGGTTTTCTGCCGTCAAACCAGATTCAGCAGCTTCAGCTGGTGCTACGTCAGCAGTTGGCTGCTCGCCAGCTGTTCTACTCGGCGGCAGCGGCGGCTTCCATCGTTCCCCAGGTGCTCAAAGTGCCAACGACCGGTGCTGGAACGCCAACGGCTGCTTCGGCTCTGACCAGCATGGATCAGCAGCGTTTGGACTGCGCCGGCGAGCGGGTCAGTGGACTTGTGACGCGGTAATATCAAGCTCGACGGCTTGGACAGCTCATTGGAGACACGTGTACAAGCAAACTGTCAGAAACTTGGGTCTGGGAACCATCGACAATTATGGTGGCGTTCTGCGTCACCACTACTCCACACTTTCAGCAGTGGAGTAGTGGTGGTTGTCTCGGCTGGTACTGAAAGCAGATGGATGTTGTTGTGGCTGACACGGGTGGCTGCGTGCTTGTTCTTTCACTGAGAGTGGCTGCTTGTTGCTAGCTAGATGCTGGCAATGTTCAGGGTGAGCCGCAAATGTCTTGATTATATACTACCATAACAGTTCAACGTTGGAAAATTGAGTTACCTTCCAGCTCAGATTGCTTTGACATTGTATATTTTATTTGGTGTTGCACAGCTTTACTCCAACACACACTTTTGTTTATTGTTTAGCGATTGTCGTCATTGTCCACATAATGTTGCAATTTTCATCAACACAGATCACTCTCCGGACATTCATTTCTTGATGATTCAACTCCCGACCACTCGGAGCATTCTGCAATGTGACTAAAATGATTATCGGAGAAAGTGTATCTAGTTAGAAAAAATCTCATTTTCTTGTACGATGAGTATATTTATGGTCCAACCATCAAGGTGAACACACAAGATACAGTACATTTCATGTTTTTTTTAACTAGGAGCATAATAACATAACTCGAAGATTGAAAATTGTCGTACATTTGGGCTCAGACTGTCGCCAATTCGTGGTTAATTCGTCAATTACAAAGTTATTTTTGAATCCTAATGTACCTTGGCCTCATCAAATCTTTTTAAATCACAATATTCGTTAGAAACAATATAATGGTAAAGAGATATGGGATTTTAACATCACTACCTCCTTATCGGGTATCTTTGTTTTGTTTTGCTATTTTTTGTGATATATCGGTCAGTTTTCCGATTAATTTTCACGTTTTATGTATTCATCTCTCACGCATAGAGTCTATTGAGTGTTCAATTAGTTGATAAAATTTCTTTCCAGCCATTTATCCTCCATTTTCCTCCATTCGGCCATTTTTCATTTTTGTGTTCTAATGTTATCAAGAAGACAACAATTTTGCTTGTGTGTGATAATCTAAAGGGATTGTTTCGGTAAGAAAACAGATATTTACATACGTTCCAATATGTTCAGTCGTTTACTGACCTGTTAGCTCGGGAGTTTGTGTGTTTTGAAAATACGAAATAGTACGAATTATGATATTCTTCAAAATTAGCCTACCACTAGCAGATAATGTACAAGAATAATGTCGTTAGCTTTCACTCGTGGAATTTTTACCTTTCTGAATCAAACTAAAATTGTACAAAAATGCATTAGTCGAAAGCATCTTGAGTCCTTATAAAACACACAGGTAAACCCATTCAATTCGCTCAATTTGAATGTCTAATTCATATTTGCATATAGAAAAGGAACGAAATAGAGACTAAATGCAAAAAATTGACTTAGAGCGTGAATAAGTTGAAATATATCTGAAAAAATGACACTCTGGAAATTTGTTCTTTCTATTACGCCCTTGATAACAAATTTCAATGCATATTTCAATGTGTGATATATTCCATATGCATAGCATGCAAGGCTCATGCATCTGCAGACTGTTGTAGAATTACTAACACAAACACAAGGCTTTTGCAAATTGTCACATTCCATACATGCGTGCGTATTGTTCCTCTGTTGTTTTGTTATGTTGTATTATTTATCATCAGAAGCATAATCATAACGCTAATGGTATTTATATGGAATTAACGAGATACCTCTTGATAAGATACCTCAACATGGCGTATGGTCTACCTCTATATTTCAACTCTAGCTTCGTGCACAGGTGTAACTCAACTTAACACACACACACACACACATACATACACATACACATACACACACATGCACACAAGTTATAGCATGGGTAGCACCTTCAACGGTGTAAATTCGCTCAGTGTATTGAGTCGTTTGTGAATTGGCTTCGTTATTTATTTGTGTTACATTGCATTAGAAAACGTGCATATATTTACTGCAGTATGTGTTAACTTAATGCTGCGCTTGTGTGTGTGTGTGTGTGGTAATAATACACGAAAACTATTGAACAATCATGGTTTTGTAACACCTGGTATAGTCAAGGGCTCTGTGACAATATTAAAACTGTACAGTGATTTTTAAATTAATTATACAAGTTATTAATCCTACTGAAAGTTGTTTTGCGGGAATGATAAGTAAACATTGACAAAGATGACTAATAATGTAAATAATTATGAGTCGCTTTCATCTCACTTTTATTTTAATTGATCACAAAGGAGATGGCATAGAATCAGCAGCACAAACAACTGAATGAAGATCAACAAATGTGCACGCAAAAATAAAAAATAAACGTTTACACTTGTGCCTAGCGATGGCTGCTTGAAAATTGGAAAACCTTAACTTTTTAACCTTGCCTTTATATAATTGCAAAGCAAAGTTGGCGCACTTCTCACATTCCTTCTACACACACACACACACACACACACACACACACACACACACACACACACACACACACACACACACACACACACACACACACACACACACACACACACACACACACACACACACACACACACACACACACACACACACACACACACACACACACACACACACACAGAGAAACACACACAGATACACACGCAGATACACATACACACACACACACACATACACACACACATATGCACACATTTCGACTTTGTTTGTGATGTCAGTGTTTGGACGTGTGATGTACGAACTGGTGAATATCAGTGCTGGTCGCACTGAATCGTGTGGAATACTTGTGTGTGTATATGTGTGTGTGTTTGTTTGTGTGTGTGTGTGTGTGTGTGTGTGCGGAGTGCTGAAACATATGTATATTGACAAGGTGAACATGCTGCTGAACACCCAAGAGTCAGCGTACAATTTTGCTATTGAGGCCATGACCATCCGACTCAAATGTCCCGAGGACATCTTTATAAAGTCCAGGAGCCTGAAATTCTCCCAAACGGAGATTCTAGAGCAGCACTCAATTATCAAACAACTTCAGATCAATTAAAAGTAAATACTGTAATAAAGAAGGAAATATACTTTGAGTGAACTGGTCGGTAAGGTCGGGCAGCTTGAAGAGATAGCAAAGAAAGCCGAATACCACAGCCGTCCACTCCACCTGATAATATCCGGTCTGAAAGAGACAGAGGCTAAAACCCTGGAGCATGCGACGGCCGCTGTGAAATATCTGCTGACCAAAAAGCTGGACGTGGAGTACTGCCAAATAAGAGAACGTCTTCAGTGTGGGTAAAAAAGACGGCACAAAAGCTAGACGCAACATTGAGATCGGTGCAACATTAGGACCATTGCAACAATTTGGTCGTACGTCAACAAACAAACAAGATACAATCAGAAAAATCGGGCCAAACTAAGAGGCACAGTTGTATGTGAAAACGAGGAACTGTACCCAGCCTCCCAAGAGGAGAAGTTCAAGCAGATGCCTCGCTTCATGCAAGCGAAACAGCAAGGGAAATTGTTACATTCTTGCGAGAAAGTGGACTCATTATCAGGGAGACAGAGCAAAAAACTCTGTTGACAATTACTGATACCAGACTTCAGTCAAAGAGGTTATTGGGTGTGACTGGGTTGATGTACTATCTTTGAACAGCCCGAATGACGCATACATTATCTTCTTGGATATAACTGTGGTAATGTCTTAACTAAGCTTCCCTTTAAAGGACATCAAAGAATATACGCGTCAAGTCAAGTCAAGTCAAGTCAACGACGGGCTTATTTGATTGTATAAAATATAAGCATGTGTTAACCAGGCTGGCATAGAGATGGTATCTCACTTTATGCATGCTTATGTCACCCATATGAACACCAACAATATCACTCTAATTTTGCTGAATAAACACATACTAGCTGATACAACGTATTCAAACATACTGTCAATGCAGATCTATGTATCCTCGTAAATACACCTTTAATACACGTTTATCTACCGCCACTCTCGTTTTTATATTATATCGCGTGTACGACAATTACTACTCCACACTCAAATGCTCCCATGACACGCCACAACAGGCGACTGCTAATGCGACCACTCAGCTATTAATCTGCATGCCCTTGTTGACCACCTGAGCTCAGATGAAGGCGGTGAGAACAGCGCCTCTGCAAAGCCTCTGCTCCGAGTCGCTGTGGGCCATGGATGGCTCGGTGGTGCGTAGCCGTGTGTGTGTGTGTGTGTGTGAGTATGTGTTGACAGCCCCGATCAGCCGGCGATTAATGATGCCTGACTGACTGATGATACCGCGACCACCACTCTGCCCCACGCCGCCTGCCTGCGGTCACGGTGTCGGACCGGCACCGGGACCATTGTCGCATGATGTCGCCAAAATGAGCCGCATCCAGGCTCTCGCAGCCTCCGCCACCACTCGATACGACACGACACGAAACAACAGATGAAACGGCGATAAATCAGGCGATCTAGTCATTTGCACACGCGACCGCTCTTATACGCTGATGTTTTCGTATTCTCGTGGTCTCGTTCTCTGTGAGCGCCAGCGGATCATTGGACAAAGAGTCCGAGAGTAATGGAGCGAGAGAAAGCGAAAGACAGAGAGTGTGTGTGAGTGTGGTGAGAGCGAATTATTATGTCACTATGTGTGTGTGTGTGTGTGTGTGTGTGACCAACACACAAACAAGTTCATTATGACCACGCGTCTGAACTATTCCTGAAATCACTGAATATGCACGACTATACGCTTGGCACACGGGCACGTGAAATACTTCTTCAAGTTGATCTATAGCAGTGGTTTGTAACTTTTTTCTGTCTCTGATTCACCACTTCTTAATCAGCCAACAATTCATTTTCCACAACGGCTCCGAGAAATCGAATAAATTCAGTTCTTTCACCAGATAAAATACCAAGAAGTAGCTAGAAACGAGAATGAACGAATTCGGATTGATCAAAGCACATTTGTGCGGGCGCACCTTAAATTCAGTTTGGCGATCCCTCCATTTCAGTGGCGTAGCGTGAGGGGATGCGGCAGTGGCGGCCTTAGGCGACACGTTTTAGGGAGCCGAACAAGATCACAAGGATTTTAATTCTGCGCGACTTTGCGTGATATCACTAGATGCTCTAAATACACTAGATGACACTAGATGACACTAGATGACACTATATGTTGGCACCTTCTCCAAATCATTAGTCACTTATTGCTGTTCTCTAGATTATGGAGTTTTTGCAAGTTTATACGTTGATTAAGAACATCGATTTAGATATATCTATTCGCACAATGCTTAAGAGGATTAAATAAGAAGTTTTATCTGGGAAAAAATATAGAGTGAAAGTCGAAACATATATATTTATTATTTTTGCTGGAATCCTCGCACCCCTTAGCACCAGTTACGAGCCCCTGAGCTAGATAGTCTAGGTGTTGTGCTTGCAGGAAGACGGACAGTACAGTAGCTATTAGCTCGGAATTGATGGACTCTGTGGTGTAGTGGTAGCCTCACAAGCGATAGGTCCGTGGTTCGAAACACGGCGGAGGATCACTTTCTTTGGGCGAATTCTCTAATCCAACAGCCTCTATCCACCCAGCAGTAAATGGGTATCAGATATGAGTCATGTGTTGTGCCATGTATTATGGGGAGGTGGCCCTTTCTAATACGTATTTCGTCCTTGTGGCATCATAGTGTGGAGAGGGTCGGCTCTGCGGTAGCAGCGAGCTTCACGGGGCACACCTGTGTGCTCATTAGCTTCGGCTTCTTCCCGTGTTGCACCTGTCACTTGAGGCTTTTAACCATTAACCTTTAAGTCCATCATGTGCTGCTTGAAACAATCAGCTGTTGGAGTTTGTGCAGTGCTGGTATGCATCATAATATAACGACAACAAAGCTGAACTGAACGAATTGACACATTGCCGGATTAGAATACACGCAAACGCGGTGAAAAATGCAAGCTGAATGCAAGCTGACAACGTCATTGCATTGTTGTGGTATTTATTGGTCGAATTATTGGTGTTCATTTGAAAATGCTCTTCAGAATTCTGTTTGCAATTTGGGTCGCTCAAATACGTGGCCTTTGTGTGAACGGCGGACTTTTGCAGGAAACATTGGCTTGGTCGTTGACCTTTGCTTTAATGGCTTTGGCAGCAAATATTGTGTCAATACAGAGTACCGTTCGCCAGCAATCATAACTTGCATGGACGTAGATCTTGGGGGTATGGGAGGTATATATATATATACCCTGGACAAATTGGCAGGGGGGTATGAATATGCACTTATACCCCTCGACTTGCTGAGTTCAGCTCATTAGGTATTTTGTCATCAAAATCAGCATAGTAAAAAAGTAACAATACACGACAAGTGTGTGTTTGTGTGTGTGTGTGTGTGTGTGTTTGTGTGTGTGTGTGTGCAATTACACACAGCATGATTTACATTGAGGTATGGGTGTTGTAATGGAATATATCAAAAATGGTTGAGGTTCCATTCAATTGGCCAACTGAACATTCTTGAACATGATGACTGACATCCCCCGATCCTCGACACAAATCTACGCCCTTGATGACTTGGACTTCAGCAATATTGATAGGCATTATATCGTCGTTTGAAAGCGATTCATAGAACTTAGTTGAATTGTGTCCACAAGGCATGTATATGTGTATTTTATAGAGGGGACTATTCGCGATATCAGAATATAACTGTTTTTAACGATATCCATTTTGTTGTTGCATTCGTGCAAACACTTGCACGAAATCAAGTTGAATGTGTACAAACACTCAAGAGTTGTGTAGTCATTCTTAATTATTCAGCTTGCATAGAGGTATTGTGCACTAAGGTTGAATTTGTGAACGAACATCGTTTGCAATACTTCATAAGCTGCATGATTTGTCTATTAACTCTCCAACCATAGCCGATTCAACATAAGCCATATGTTTGTTATATCATATTTGTCAGATTATATTACATTTTTCATTTATTTTCATTATTTATATTTTTATATTATTATATTATCATCATTTTTGTTAGATAATTTTATCCGCGTAAATATGACAAATTGTAGACTTATTTTCAAACAGACATGGTCATTGACATTATTCCTCTGTCTACAGACAATTTTTAATACAAACTAGGCCGTTTATCTCTAGAAAATATATAGCTCGACACTGGAAATTGGCGTTCGATAATATTTTAATGCATGGAAATAATCACCATCATATAATATTCACGCTAATATTTATAATGATTTCTAGCTAAAAAAATAATGCCAAATTCCAAAAGCTTGACTTTACTTATATGCCACAATGACTAGATGAGTAAACACAGCGAAATTTAAAAATACCAATAGTAAATATAGCTTGTAAAAATATCAGATTCTACATGAAAATACATTGATTTCATATAATAATTCCGATATTAATTGAGAACTATTTCGAACACCGAAATCGTCTTCACGTTTGGTTGAAAATATCTGAATGGACTGTAAGAATATTACTCGCAGATCATAATATTGTATTTTAGTAGATTGTGCAGTGCCGTTGTAATCGCTACGCTTTTAGTACCCGCGGCAAAACTCGACGGCAGCTTTCACTGCCGCCGCTGGTCAGAAAACCGATGCTGCGCTACCATCGTCTATTGCGCAGCGTTGAACGAAAACACTGACACACATTGCAAATAACACCTTGAATACCAACACGCTCAAACAATTACACACACACACACACAAACACACACACACACACACACACACACACACACACACACACACACAAACACACAAACACACACTCACACGTACAGATTCGAATTTCAAAAATTTACCAATGACCAAAGAACAATTCAAGCTGATGTAGATTACATACGATTAGGTTTGACGCAATTTGATTATCAATTAAGCGTACTTATCGCGGTACATAAGTGGAATCACGCAAAAGGGATTTGATAAAACTTATGGAACATTTTGATATAGAAGATTGGACTATTGGACAGTTACAGATATAAAGAAATTCTTTGATATTTTCCTGAGAATATAAAGTATGAAGAAAGAAGGTATATTTAAACCTGTGTCAAATGCTGAATGATATTTTTCGAGAAAAATGACCATCTGGTTCAATAAAGCAATGTGGAGCAGCAATGCAAGAAAAATGATGAAACATGGAGCAGACTACGTCGTAGGAATCATTCAACTATTGGAATGTGTTCAAGAAGAACAGATACAAATATTTTGATCAGTGGCGTAGCTAGGCTGTCTGCCTCACAGGGTGGTATTTTTTGCTGCCTCGTGAGCTTATGGAATTAGCAGGAATGCCGATATAGTTGAAGAGAAGAACTCCTTATATATTAGTGTATGCTTCCAGTCACCTAATTGAAAATCGCTATTTTCTAGGCACGATATGACTATAATTCAACGTCTTCAGTGCAGCTCTTCAGTGTCATTCCTAAGACTCTTCCCGGAGCGAACCGTCTCCTCACGTGGCACCCCCTGTACTACGCCATTGATTTGGGTATAAGCAGAAAATACATGAAGAAATAAGAAATAAATCTATTTGATAATGGTGAAGAAGAAACAAGAATGATGTATGATTAAGATGGAGGCGATGAACAGTTCTCGGAGGATGATTTCTCAGCGTATTCATAAATGAGTATCTTTCAAGACTTCTCTGATAACATTTCTGGGAGTAGCGACAGAGGAACGAAATAATTGACAAAAAACAGCACACATGGCTGATCTTGAGCTGCACGCATGCACCGAATTGCATGCTTAATTGCTTCTTATATTGGATATCGAGGGAAATCAACTATGGAATGTATGAAGACCAAATTGTTGACAAACAATGAAATGAAAAAAACATCCATCGTTCATATTCTATATATAACACAGCGTTCCAAATGCTATTTTTCCAAGCACGCATCTATTTTTTCGCATAGAGAAAACAGAAACGGCCATTTTCATTGTAGTATCTATAATTTCAAATACTTCTCGTCGATCGGAGCTGTTATATAATTAACATAATTCAATTCTCATCAACCATACGTTGCCCTGAGTTAGAATTATAGCGATCACGCATTGCGCTTGGAATAATATATCAACAACACGTTATTGATAAGGCCAGACACAAATTGGCTAGCTTAGCTTCCACTTGTGAACATCGGACGCAATTCTACGAGAAACTACTATTCTAAGAGAGACTACAGGCCCAAAATGCAATCATGCAATGTGATAAATTCATTCTGCAACATCATCTGTTGCACAAGCGCCAGCATGCAGCGTCATATAAACATATGAAGCCGCATTACAATAATTATACGGCAAGTAAGCTGTACAATTATTTAATTTCCAATAGTGCACAAGCTGATCAGCAACACAGTTTTCTGGACATGAAATAAATATTTGCAATGTTGATATTGTATTTGGCGTAAATTATCTGTTCTTGAATTAGCAGTCAGCAACTATTCATTGGAGACCGTTTGACATTTTCACAAAGGCCCACTGTCATGATGAGAGGCTATGTTTATGTGTTGCGTACTGTGTTTGTATATCGCCCCAGCACTGCCACACAAACACACACACATGCGCGCGTCGACTCGTAAACACACGCACACCTGTCGGCTGATTGCCAGGTGCTGCTACGGGCTCAAAGTCGCCGCCATCTCGACTTCTTCTGGTCACACTTCACACTTCACACGCCGATTTGCCGCCACAGAAGCCTGGCCTCACGTCTGGCCACAGTGCACACAACGCGCACACAACGACTGAGGAATTTCACTCACGTGGCAGTCGGCGCCACACCGTTGTTATTGGAATCACACATGTGTGATCATCCGCGGACGCATTGTTTGACACACATCACACACAAACACACACACACACACGCAAACACACACACACAGGTAGGCATGCACATTCGCCCATAGACACATTCAAAGGCGAGCAGTGTTATGAAAGTGAGTGTTCTGTAATTACACGCGCCGTACCGCATAGCAGCAGTCCAACACTTCATGACCGCACATGGTAGTGAACCAGGACCAAGCCCAGCAGTCAGCTGACTACTGAAGAACTTTTTAACTGATTTTTGAAGAAGCATATAGACAAACTCAGGAGGATACTGAAGCCCTTTTTGGTTTAAATTTTCACCGTAAAATAAGGGGCCTGCTATATGATAGTAATTCTTTAGCAGCAATATCTAATGATATCTGATCTGAGTCATTTCATCAGATATCATCATTTGATGACTCCTCTGATGATGATGACGAAGAATTGGCTGGTTTTACTCAAACACTTTCGATATTTCTGATGAGAGTGGTGAGGAAGTTAACGATTTATATAATTATTAAAGTTATTAATTACTAAAGAAACACCCTCCCAGAATTTCTGCCGAAATATTCAAGGAGTCCCTCATACACAAGGGTGTCTTATCCACGGATAAATACGGTATTTGCGCTATGATGTTTTTCAGAACATCACTCATAACACTGGCGTGATATGACAACTGAAAGCGTCAATCTTGAGGAATGCACGCTACAACAATGCAATTCCACGAATATCTTAAAATAGCCCGCGAGGCGATGTACCGTCTGATCGTCATACAATTTTATGTATTACATAAAAAAATAAAATAAATTCTTAATTTACATACTTGTGTATATTTACTCAATAAATTAATTCAATACATGTTACGTTGCTTGCACGCGTTTCTCGAAACAACACAGTAAGTCAACGAATTGACTGCATAAAAACGCGCGGTCAATTGTATACTTTTACATCAACTAATACAGACATACCACTCACGGATCTAGATGGGGGAAAAATCAGGGGCTGAAGCCCTCCCCCAAATGTTTCCAGCAACTCCTCATAGCCAAGAAGTTCACAAAAAGTTAAGAAAAATATATTCCTGTAAAATCAGTTGATATATGGGTTATTTCAAAGAGGTTGCATAATGATGCATGCACATGACTGATCGACGCCAATATCCAGTCATACCAAATTTATTCATCCCCTCTCTAAATTGCACTCTGGATCCGCCACTGAAACATACATATACACCGATCAGCGTTCATCTATCACTGAATGAAATTTGAACAAAAACACCTTTGCTACATTTAGTGAACGTTTTTAACATTCGAAAATAATCTTGTCTAAACCATCTTATCCACCCTATCGCCACACATCTATCGCCTCACGAGCTATTTTAAATTATTCCAGGAATAACACTTTTGTAGTGTGAATTCCTCATGGGTACGTCGCTTTCAGTTGCCATATCACGCTAACGTTTGGGCGAAATCCTGTCGAAAATAATATACTGCCTATATTTATACCGTCATTCAGCTATACAATATTCATTGAATCCCGTGGAAAACTTAGTTTTTCTTGCTCAACGATGCAGCCATAGAACGAATCAAACGTTAATAATTCCTCAGTCGTCAGTTGGCTTGTTGGGTTAGTTCCTGCTTCATTTCCACGCTTCCGCGTTGATTCTTTTCTGCTTACTGCTTTTCTTCACTTGTTTTTGTCTCCTGATTCGGCAAATGATTATCAAAAAACTATTTCCTCAAAGGCTCAAGTAGTGCACTTTTCCGTTGCTGCCATGCCATCTTTGCGATTAACGGCATAATCTTTCAGCAATGTGAATGCTTCAAACCCCTCTCTCAAGTAGTGGCGGAGTAGCTTGATTGCTTCAATGCGTGACTCCACCTTGTATCATATAGTTCTTCAGGATAAATTGGCATTTTCTCCTCTAGTATTGTCCATCGATGGGGGAAGCTAAAATAAGAAACTAAGAAAGCATATGTCAAAGCTTGACGACTTGGCATAATCGGTGAAGACCATGCACGCTGATATAATGTCTGTATACGAGTATGAGTACGCATGTACTTTTGTACATGTGTACACTTTATGCTTATTCCATAGGCTTTTGTCGGAATATAGCTCAAATATTTACAAAAATAAAAGCAAGATTGAATCAGAAATTGCAATTTGGGGCGTTCTTCATTTATATTTTTCCTATTTTATCATGAACGACCAGAGCCGTAGTAATCCTTCCTCCGACCTCACCGGCCGGGTAGGGACCTACGGTGTTGATGGAACCCGTTGCGTCACGTATGCTATTTTAATCTATCATAAGGTAGCGCATAAAAGTACCGTAATTCCCCAGCTTAATGGAGACCGAGGGGCTGCTTGTAGCTGAATTTGCTCCAAGTTGCTCCTCTAGTACATATTTTTCCAATTGCTCTTATTTAAATTGTATAAACAACTGTAATTAAGACATAAATCCCAATAAATAAAACACACCTCATACAGGTGTTCATATTTTTGCAATTACTAAGCGTCTCTGTATCCGGATCAAATAACTGCATTGTCACCGCTAGCTTAATAGGACTCGCGTTCAAGTGACATATTTCAACGTTGAGTCTATATTACTACATGCATGAGAGTATTTCATGTGAAATATATACAAACAAAAATACTGTTTTCCGGGTGCTATTTTAATTCATGTGAACTGTGAGAAGGGAAGTGGATATTAGCTAGCGTCTTTTAAACACATGATTGAAATTGAAATTTAAACATTTAAACTGAACTGAACACACACACACATATATGTGTGTGTAAATATATTGCCATGGTTATTAATATTTGGTTTGATTCTTTTAATTTCATCATTTCCTCAGGGGTTCACATGTGTGAGCCCACCGTCAGATTTTTTTTCTGTGAATTTTGTGTGTTTGTACATTATCTGATCTTGGTTCACCAGAGCCGATGCGACGTCTTATGAACCCTCTCTCTTCCCTAAAGCACTACTTGAGACCCCCACTATAAGTAGAGGACCGTTATAATATAAGTCCGATTTTGGGAAAATGCAATTATCAGCAGCCCCTCGGTATCAATTTATCTGTGGAATTTTTGCGCTACTTTATGACAAATTTCAATATCATGCGTGAGGCAACGAGACCTTGTGTCCGGGCACTATATATTGAGCGCTACTGAATCGGTTGTTTTTGTAATCTACTGGAAACATTGAAGACTTGCAATGAATTTTGATTAGTTTTAAATTGCTAACAGGAAACTGCATGAAGCAACAGTTTTCAACAGGGTCATCGCCAAAATGTGCAGCTTCTCTGAGCAACAAGTCATAGGAGTTTGCCCCTGGTCTCTAGCAATAATCACATCGTTTGCAACACAGTGACACTTTTCAAGGCAAGCCAAACGAATAACTCGCATTACAGAGAATACACAGGCTGCTTTTTTGGGCAGTGAGCTATGACAAGACCAAGATATAAGCCAAGCTGCGACCTTTTTTTAGCAAATTTGTTTTCTAATCATATCCAAATTAGGTTATCAACATTTTGCAGCGCCTATACATCACACAACGTGGCAGTATTACAAAATGCAGCTAGAAAGGAATTGACAGCGGCCAGCAGCAAGCAGAGTGGGATAACAATTTGCGTTTCAGTAGGAAATTCATAATTTATCTATGAAACCGAATCTATAGACCCAGTTTTGTTTATTGTTTGCTATCTACAGTAGCGTGTACCTTGTGTTTGGTTATATATGATGTAGAATAATGCACAAATTTGCAATTCAAAGAAGCACAACTATCAGCGCCGGCGCCAGGATTTTTTCGATGAGGAGGCTGAGGGAAGGCTGAGAAAGTAGTTGTGGGGTCTTGGCGAAACAAGAAGAGCTACACTCGAATGCTGACTACATAATATTATAATAAGGAACTGGGGCACACTGATTCAGTCCTCGAACTTGAACCGTTCTTCATTTACAGTGGTAGGAGAGCCTCATTTATAGTGGTACAATGATAATTTACATGATTATCATTTTAGGGGGGCTCATGGGGGAGCTTGACATATTTTTGGGGAGACTGAAGCCCCCTCCCCCCACCTCCCAAGCCTACCCCTTGGTGCCGCCACTGACAAATATGCTGCTATGTTAAATGGAGCATGCTTCAAGCGTGATATTCAATGTTAATACTATGAAACCATGATATTCAATGTCAGACGGAGCATGTTTGAAACGTGCGTATGTGTTTGTGTTATTGTATTATATATTGACGGTGTACAAGTGTGTAGGGGCCTCAACTGTGAAACTTGCGAAATGAGCCTCTCGGGAAAACAGACACAGACAGCTGTGCTGAAAAACAATCAATCAGGACGCCATTAGAGGCACGTCAGGCGTCTGTGTGCCGTGTGCCAACACATGCGAACACAGTCAAGCACACACACACACACACACACACACACACACACACACACACACACAGACAGACAGACAGACATGTATGTTCTTACTTGTTTCATATGGAGCAGTGACGTCACACTCGGGCAATCAACACGTGGGATAGTCTGACCAATCAGCTTTGAGTGACCACGACGTCAGAGACGAGCGCTGTTGCCATCAATCTTGATCGAGCGATTTTTCATTAGCTTGCCGTCGAAAGCATGGATGCCGTGCCGTGCCCGAGTCGAAAAAATGCTCCCTAGATGGCGCTGCTAGACTGTAAGAAAGACGCCACATTTCGTGGTGAAGTTTGCGGAAAACAACAAGGTCCTTGCAGTAGCGGATCCAGAGTGCAATTTTGGGGGAGCTCAATTATTTATATGTTACTAGGTAGTGTGTGAAGGTCATGACTTGGGACATTTCCAATGATATATACACACATTTACACACACAATAATGTGCAAATATGCTTTACGATAATGCATATATCAACAAATTCTACAGAAATATGTTTTTTTTACCTCTTTTAGTGAGCCTCTTGGTTATGAGGAGTTGATAGAGACATTTTGGGGGGTTTCTGCCCCTGATCTCCCTAGATCCGCCAGTGGAGCTGAGCTAGCTGAAAAATCACGGTGTAAGCGTGTATGTTCATTAGTTATATAATAATTTAGCAAGTGTCTAGTTATTTGTTTTACATACCTAGACAGCTTAAGACAAATTATTCTTTTCAATCCCTAAACCATTTCCACTTCCAGTTCTAGTATTTACAGTTCTAGTAGTTCTAGTATCAGTTCAGTTATTGCTGTCTATAATGACAAGCTCACATAATAACCAACACACAAAATTCACAGTAACAATAATCTGGCAGTGAGCTTGCAATAGCGATGTAATTTAATATACTGTTCTGTCGTTGTGTATCGTGTCGTTGTGTCGTTGTGTATCAATATGTTGTAGTTGAACAAATTCAGCGCAGACAGAACGAAGTCTAATGATGTCAGATAGGCTATAGGGTTAGGTGTATAGCAAGTGTAGCGCAAACACTTCACTTTGATTCAACCATTAAAATTGACGATATATAAATTTTCAACGTTATTATAAGGGACTTTGCTTATTTATTCAAGGAATACGCTGGAATACCATGAGACGGGCAAAAACATGACATCCAGCAAATTTCATTGATATTGAAATTTTTTTCTACAAAATACCTGTAAGCTAGTATATTTTCAGAATCATCACGTTTACCAAAGTGATGCACGACGGAACAATCAGTGCATCACTAGGGACCACATTGCATTGCATTGCAGTAGATGATGCAAGCAGAAATCATGATCAACTACAGCAGTGATCTTTTTCCTCCGATTCTACACTTCTAACTGAGCCAACTCTTTTTTTTTCACAAAAGCGCTGAGAAATCCAATCAGTTCAGTTGTTGCACACAAATGAAATGTCACGAAGTCACCAGAAACGAGAATATACGAATTCAGATTGACAACAACACACAATTGTCCATTTGTCCGACCTTTAATTTATCAAATGACAACGCTTCAATTCCCGCCAATTGAAAAATCCCTAAAGGCCACTGATCCAGAGATATATTGCAACAACACAAGAGAACATTTCACAAAAAGGAGTGCACATTGTATTTGATATCCTGCGCTGATATTAGCGACAGACAAACGATTTGATTGTCAGACATACATGGATTGGATGATCTGAAGAGGACATGAACTGAATTACTCAAATCCACGAAGTCCCTAAAGCTATTCTATGGCCAGACACGCATTTGATAACTTGAAGATGACAAAAAGGATGTCATTTGCATGGATAAATGTCGCATGGAAGCACAATATATATGCCATCAATACAGTTATGAAATTGAATAGCACGACACTGACTAGCTATCTGTGCCTGAGTGCAAAATATAACGTTGAATTTTTGGGCACCTGATAGTAGTGTGCTATTGAGCAAATTACGACATCAATCGCCCTCGATTGTATCAGATTAGAGTGATATGAGAGTGGTTCCATCTGCCGAGCCATCCTGAAACAACGAGTCAATTTGGAAGTGAGCATTCACTTCAGTGGTTCCCAAAAATTTTGTGATCGAGTACTGCTAGGAGATCGCGTATATTCGCCGCGTACCACCTGGTTCCAGGAGAATTCAGTTCGATGATAGATCACTTTATTTGCATAATTGTACAAGTAGCACAAATAAATCAACTGAAATAAACGACTCAATGCAAGGGCTGTATCTGCTTCTTCTCCACCAGCTGGTAAATGCGGAACATGCTTTGCTTACAGTACATCGGAAATTATGCGCTAGTGGCATTGTTCATGACCTCCAAAGTGTTGGCGTACCACATGGAAGGCCTTCGCGTACAACAGGTTGGGAACCACTGATTTACTTGGTCATTGCTAGCTGACTTGTGACATATATTTACCTGTTTCATCTGGATGCCAGCTAGTCGTATTTAGGCGCTACCAATGATCCATTGACTTGTACATTTCTTCTGTTACACCGGGCACCATCAATATATCTATGCTTTCCTTGTTGGATATAAACAAGAAAAAATAAGTGTATATAAAAATACCGCCTAATGACTATAATGTATGATAACGCCACAATGGTGTCACTCCTGTTTTAATACCCGGAAGCCGAATAATTGGCAATTTGAAGAAGAAGTGAACGACATGCGGTACAATTGAGCATTACATTCTGAAGCGCTGGCAAATACAGTGCACGTGGAGAAAGCGTTAATTTTTAGTGATTCTACACCAGCGGTTGACTTGGAGGACTCGTGGCGGCATTAAGATGATGACACTTGTCGCGCTAATAGCAGAGATACAACCGGCTACCGTTCCTCCATTTCGTCTCTATATTCCTCTTCATCTCTCTCTCTCTCTCTTTCTCATTTTCACCGACACTGCGACTGTCACCGCCAATTAAACCCACATCGTGTCTGTCTGCACGGACAAGCATGCCCGCACACGTGCTCTCACCACACACGCACACACACACACACATACACACACACACACACACACACACGCACGTGTTTCGGCAGTGTAGTGCCGTGTCAGCGTGAGCGGCGATGTAACGCGTGCACGAGCTACGATTACACGCACAATTATTGGGATTGGACCAGAGGAGCGAGTTTTTTTCTCTGGAGCGAAAGTCGATGCTACCGCGCGGACCGGTGGTGCTAGAAAGGGTAGTGGTTTCAGACGACAATCTACCCCATACGTTGGCGCGTGCGTTGTCAATTGGCGTGAATCTGCGGCGTTTTGCGAGCAGAGCGGCCGCAGACCGTTGCTCCGGCTAATGACAACCGCGACATGTAGCAAAAAATCGACCGATCTCGATCAGGAAAAAAATCCGACTCGGCCGTCGGTAATGTCGGGGAGGAGGCGAACGTTTGGCGAAGATGAGGACGCAGGTCACTAGGATAGGCAAGCAGGTCACTCATGTAATGCGTGCTACTACACGGCTGGTACGGGATGGTAAGAGCTATTTGGCGTGTTCTGCATTAGTCGGAAAACAGCCGTCCAAATTACCGGAATCAACCGACGGAGGATGGCGGACATAGAGAGGTCAGTTGTTGAGATGATGGTTCGAAGACTTCGCTTTGTTCAAATCCGCAGCGCAAAATGGTTGACGGGCAAATCATTTATCTATGGTGTTCATTCAAACGCATAGAACAGTGGTTCGTAATGTGTGGGGAATTTCCCACTGGTGGGGAATG
This sequence comes from Sacculina carcini, assembly GCA_916048095.2. Lineage (NCBI taxonomy): Eukaryota > Metazoa > Arthropoda > Thecostraca > Sacculinidae > Sacculina > Sacculina carcini. Next base: position 3,538,875 of record OU696575.1, read on the forward strand.
AAAGAGTTGCCAAGTGGGAAGCTAAAGGTCGGAAAAAGGACAAATGTGTGTTTTTATCTATTCAAATTCGTGTATTTTTGTTTCTAATCACCGCTTGACATCTACTTTGATGTAACAACTGAATTTATTGAATTTTTCAGGGCTGTTGTGCAAAATGAAGAGATGGTTCATTAAGAAGTGGAGAATCAGAGAGGAAAGGTTACGAACCATTGGCTTAGAAGAGCAGCACGTCATTCGGTTGTTTGTGTGGGCCGTGAAGCTTGAGCCTATTAGTTGTATTGTGATTATCATTGTCGCACTTTCAACGCAGGAAGAGCGCAAGCGCTATAAGCTGCATCATGCTCCAGCTCCTTATGCACTTTGCATTTGGAAAACATAGAAATCTAGAAGAGAATCAGAGTTTCAATAATAGCAGACCGACCGTCGCTAGTGATTGCATTTGTGAAGCGAGAGATTCCCAAGAAATAGTGCAAATGAAAACAAAAGCTTGATAACAGTACGCCCTAAAAATTATAAGCCTATTAACCTATTTATAATTATTATTATTAATTACAAGCAAATCCAGTAGCGTGGAAAGAGTGCCATCACTATTACCACCCTGCGGTGCTCCCATGTTCTGGAAGTGTCAATGTATTGATATCACGCATATGCCACAAGCAAAGCAAGTCGATCCTGGAATCTAGCAGTTTCATACCACCTGGCTGTGTATATGGTGCGTTGCGCTGCGTAGTCTAGCATTGCCGTGCAATTAGCTACCGCTCATCATATCAATGGAGGTGCGCAAATTCAATTAATCATATCGAGCCGAATGGACAAATTATCGAATGGACACACACACACACACACACGCAAACAATCAACTAAAAGCGCTGTCCAATTTCAGCACACGTGTCGCCGTGTCGAACATACCAATTCACCTGCGTGACTTCATTTTGCAATGATACACGCAGATATTATGGCTGTTCTTCACTGTGTGTGTGTGCGTTTGTGTGCGTTTGTGTGTGTGCGTTTGTGCGTGTGTGTGTGTGTGTGTGCGTGCGTTTGCGTGTGTATGCGTGTCCGAGCTTGTGTGCGACAGTAGTGGCGTCAGGATTTTTATTGTGGGAGAGGAGTTCAGGTATAAGACGCAGAGGCTTGGCGAAATATGAGAAACTACACTCGAAATGTTCATGAACAGGATTTTCAAGGGGAGGGAGGTTTAGTACACATTTGAGAGAGTTTTAGCTCCTCAAAATCTCACCCTAGCGCCGCCACTGGCTTAAAGTCAGAGTTATTGACAATGACAACTTGCAACAGTGGCGCTAGGGATGCACAATGTCCATTGCATCACTTTTTCATGATGTATTGTGAGTCTTGCTCGAATGCACGAGAGGATAATGCATTCAAATCACACTCTTTCACACACAAACATACACACGAACACACTCATACACACACACACACGAGATGCATATACGAGAACATGAATGCATGCAAGAACGCATTATGCATGCACGGTGCATGGCGGAATCCTGATTGCTCCCGTTAGCACGTGCTATTTTGTGACGTCATCTGGCAACACGGAGCCGCTGTGCAGGCCGGTTGCCAGATGCCAGCTGTGTTATCAAGCGCTGCCAGCTGGGATGTTATCGGACCACAACACGGCTCTAATTGAAATGGCGCAAAAACGGCGCCCGCAGACAAATGCGGCGTGATAGCCAGCTTGCTCAACAGCCGTTTTGATATGCATCACCCCGGAGACGTGTGAAGAGCACAGGTGGATTCCCTGCTGACTACCAGCTCCACGCTGCACGGGTACAGTACAGCTATGCTTCAAGCCATAGGTTGCCTTATGCTGCTGTTATGATTTGCCGAGTCATCACATGATATAATTAGTCATGGCTGGAGTATGTATTCTATATTTGCTAGTCAAAACAATATGCTTTTGAAACGTAGGTGTTGTATCGTAACAAATAGGTTTTTTGTGGTCTCATTATGCGACATAATATGAGGTTTATATTTGCTAATTGGCGCAAATTCAAATTGAAATACTATAGCTCAGTAGCTAGTTGAGATGACTCCTTGGATTAAAACTCTAATGTCCAAGTCGACTCGTCAAATATGACAAAAACATCAGGAGTCTCACATGGGTCACATTGAAAATCATACATTGGGCTTTATAAATCTTCTTCTCAACAGCCCACAGAGGACACGATATCTTTGAATTTTGCTCAATATATTTTCAAGTTTCTAAAAATCGTGCAGTATACTGCACGCTTTTACAAAAATCACATGAATTACAAATACAATATTGGTGAGCTACACATACAGACTCGTAAAAAAATTCTGCAGCACGCACATACACACGACGACGCACATAATTACATACATTTCCTACCGTGAGTGCATTCTTGTTTGCTCAATTCACACGCTCACAAAGAATCACAAAAATCGCAAGTATAGCTTACAAACACATTAACGGACACACACACATGGCAGATGGTGAAACAAATGGTTGAAAAAGATAAAAATACCATAATATTTGGCATTGAAGAAGAAACTATCGCCTCGAAATCCAAGAGGGAGGAAAAGGAAAGAGGAAGGGCGAAAAAGTTGCTAAGTGCTTTAGATGTAGAAGTGAAGGAAGATGATATGACAGATATGCATCGAATTGGAAAATACGACGCTAAAAACTCGCGACCCATGAGAATCAAGTACAGGTCAAAGGAAGCAGCTGACGAAGTGTTGAACAACACATGGAAGCTGAAAGACCATGCCGAATACAGCAAGATTTGGATCAAACCAGACTCCACGCAGGAAGAAAGAGCATTAATCAAGGAAAAAGTCCAACTAATGAAAGAAAAAAACGAGAAACTGACAGAGGAAGAAAAAAAGGAGTTTCATTGGAAGTTGGTACACGGAAAAATCAAGAAATGGTATCGTATGGCAGCAACGGATGCGAAGGAACAGACAGAAAGGCACACACAAGCTTAATGTACACAAACATCGACGGGTATATGTCGAGTAGAATCGAGCTCAATGAATACCTGTGTGGAAAAAACCCTGACATTGTTGCTATAGTAGAAACAAAACTCAAAAAAGACATTGTAGTTCAAGGCTTGGTTCATAGCAGGTATAACATATACAGAAGGGATAGAAATAAAAAAGCGGGAGGGGGAGTGATGGTGTTGACAAGAGACGATATTAATGCAAAAGTGGTGTATATTGGAATGAAGGCGGAATTAATAATGTTAGAGATAAAACTCTTGGACAGTGTGAAACACTTCATGGCGGTTTATGTGCCGCCAAGAAGTAGTTCATGGAAGCTGAACGAGTTTGAAGAAATGCTCAATGATACTCTGAATGAACTATGCTATCTGATGAACAAGTACAAAAACTTAACAATTGTAGGAGATTTTAACTGTAAGGAAGTTGACTGGCAAAATTGGAACGCAAACGGATCACCGAACTCATGGAATTCAAGACTTATGACACTGATGATGGAAAATCACATGAATCAGTGGGTTCAAGAGAATACTCGATTCAGGGGTTCAGACGAGCCATCAAAACTAGATTTGGTTTTTACTGATGAAATGGACATAATAAAATCGTTGACGTATAAGAGTCCAATTGGCAAAAGCGACCATGTGCTGATAGAGGCAGTTTTAGAGTATGGAAAACCTGCAAAAGGTACCCGTAAATACTACGGTGATAAACTGAACTATGACAAAGCCAACATAAAACAGCTTAAGAGATACTTTGATGAGGTCGACTGGACCGCTATGTTGACAATGACGGATGTTCAACAAAAATTTGATTATTTTGTTGACGTGTACAAGCTCGGTGTTGAAAGATATGTTCCAAGAATAAAAAGATCATACACCAAGAAAAATGTTTGGTTCAACAAAAGATGTGAAAAAGCAAGAGAGGACAAAGAAAAAGCATGGAACATATTGCGAAAGAGAAATACTTATGAGCACTGGAAAGAGTACAAAAGAGCCAGAGACAATTACGTGAAAATAAGACGAGAAGAAACAATGAATTATGAAAAAAGTATAGTTGAAAAATGTGAAAAAGAACCGAAGATGTTCTACAAGTATGTCAACGGAAAGATGAAAAATTACGTGGGCATCGAAAGAATTCAACATGAAGGCGAGACCGTTACTGAACCAGAGAAAATCTGCGAAATTATGAATTATAGATTTCACATGGTGTTCACTGATGAAAGTCCCTTTGATGGATGTCGAATCTTGCCGAAATGTAGGCCTATGGGAGATGTGTATTTATCTAAGAAAGATCTGATCGAGAGACTGTCGAAGTTAAAGAATGGGAAATCGGTTGGACCAGACGGAATTGAGGGGAGCATTATCAGGGAATGCAGGGAAGAGTTGACGGAGCCATTGTATGACGTCATATGTACTAGCTTGCGCCTGGGTGAAGTTCCTTCACAATGGCAATGTTCGAGCATTGTTCCAATTCACAAGAAGGGTTCGAAAGAGGAATCATCCAACTACAGGCCTATATCACTGACCAGCGTGATATGTAAAGTGTGTGAAAAAATCATCAAGGACCAGTGGGTAAAACACCTGGAGAGAGAAAAGGTTTTGTCAAATGCACAATACGGATTTAGACAATCAAGATCATGTGTGTCGAGTCTTTTATTCTTTTACAACAAAATTATTGATGTTGTACAGGAGAGGTACAAGTGGGTGGACTGCATATACTTGGACTTGTGCAAAGCTTTCGACAAGGTCCCATTCAGGAGGCTTCTGTGGAAACTGGAGTATTGTGGAGGAATACAAGGACCACTATTGAAATGGATGGAACATTACTTGACCGATAGAAAAATGAGTACAACTGTGAGGGGAGCGGCTTCTTCGTGGAAGCGGGTGAAAAGTGGGGTGCCACAAGGCTCTGTGCTCGGACCAATAATGTTTCTGATATATATCAATGATATAACGAACGATCTAGACAGCACCGTTCACCTTTTTGCCGACGATGCCAAATTGATGAGAGTCATAACGAGTAAGAGAGACTGTGAACAATTGCAATGTGACATCGACAAGATTCAAGAATGGTGTCAAAAATGGTTAATGAGCCTCAACGAAACAAAGTGTCATGTCATGAAATTTGGCAAAAGCGGGAAGAGACCATCTGTGGACTATGCACTGGGATGCGTCACGCTGCGAGAGGTGGACAAGGAGCGAGATCTTGGTGTGATTATCCAGAATGATCTGTCACCGCAGGCGCACATTGATGACCTTTTCGCTAAGTCGTATGCACTTATTTCAAAAACGAGAGGAGTATTCAACTACATGGATGAGAATATGTTCAAAAAAATCATGATAGCTCTAATTAGGCCAAAGATCGAATACGCAGCTGTAGTTTGGTCTCCACACGAAGTGAAACATATAAAGAAAATAGAAAAGATTCAAAGACTAGCCACAAAATTGGTACCAAACTTGAAAAACATGTCTTACGAGGACAGATTGAGGAAAATTGAATTACCCAGGCTTGATGAGAGGAGAGAAAGAGGTGATTTAATAAACATATATAGATGCATAAATGACACGGTCAACACAGACGACATCGGATTAGTTTTTCAAGGAAATGTGCGTAGAGGACACTAAAAAAAACTGAGGAAAACACGTTGTCGAAAAGATGTAAAAAAGTATAGTTTCCCGTTTAGGAGCGTAGATCAGTGGAACCAATTAGACAGCAAAATAGTTGAAGCTAGAAATTTAAGTTCCTTCAAAAATATGTTAGATAAATTATGGAAAAGAGACGGGACAGCACGAGCTTAGCTCATATCCTGTAGAACAACTATGTGAGTACAACTATGTGAGTACACACATACACACAAACACGTAAGAACAAGCAAACGCTCATGTAGCCAGTGCTGTATTATCTTGCAAATTGTTGATAATGCGAATTGAGAATGCAGAATTGAGATTGCGAATGAGCGCGTTTTGCATGCTAAATTTGCATTCACTTTGTGATACTGTACAAAAACACCATGTATTTTGCTTTCATCTACGCATACATAGACTCAACCACACATAAACACACCCACACACAAACACACGTTCCTATTCCTTCCATTCCATTTCACATCCACTATACACGAATGTGCGAGGTGTATTTGTGTATGTGTGTGGGTGTGTGTATGTGTGTGGGTGTGTGGGTGTGTATGTGTGTGGGTGTGTGGGTGTGTGTGGGTGTATGGGTGTGTATGTGTGTGGGTGTGTGGGTGTGTGCGATCGCTCCGCTGTTGCAAAATTGTGCAAGTTCAATTCGCATAAATGATACGATGTGTAAAACAATGTGAAAAACAAACACTAGTAAAAAAAATTCAATGTGAATTACAACTATGATATTGGTTGAGCTACATATACTCATAAAACGCTCCTAGAACACGCACATACACGACGATGTACAAACGCTTACTTTTGCTACGAACTTTGTTCGCCTCTGTGCACTTGCACACACCACAGAGCTTTGCGAACGCTTGCTGCACACGTGTATGTTCATGGAATTCAGCACACACACACACACACACACACACACACACACACACACACACACACACACACACATACACACACACACACACACACACACACACACACACACACACACAGACACACACATGCACGTTGACTATTATATATAGATAGATAGATAACACAAAAAATTGAACTTTTTTTTGCCAAAATGACCAAAATACATAGATAAAAAAATACTTGTACAATTTTATATTCATCAAACAATATTATATGAAAATGTATACTGCTATCTGTTTTAATTTTGTTTTTATTATATATTCACATTAAAAAACCAATATACTTTTGTTTACACTGCTACACATTCTGACCATGTTTACACGCGTGGTACTCCTGTTTGTGAGTAGGTGTGTAGGCGTATATGAGTGTGTTTGTATGTGTGTGTACGTGTGTGTACGTGTGTGTACGTGTGTGTACGTGTATGTATGTGTGTGTGTGTGTGTGTGTGGCACACACACAGCTTCTCACAGCCGGAAGTAACAATGACCATGACAAAGCCAAAATCCACTGACAAAAGACATCTCAGGTGCTCTTCCTATGCAGCGCGACACTATCTCATCAAACACACACACACACACACACACACACACACACACACACACACACACACACACACACACACGCACGGACACACAAACAGAGGCTATTGAGTCGTTCTCTTATTCTGTGTATCAGCGTTGGTAATCTTGTTTTTGCGTCGAGTCGATTGAGTTGGCTATTGAGTTGATGGAGTGATCACTCTACTGGCGCTGATGCTGGTGTTGTCCAACTCTGTTTGGGAATCTCTAGATCAGTGCGTATCAATGCCAGTGGAATGTGATTTGTTATCCGGGCCAGTGTCCACCTGTATGTGTGTGTATGTATGTGTATGTGTTTGTGTTTGATCATGAGAGAAAAGTGATCTCGGTATTTCTTTAGTACACCTACGCATATACACCCACGCTAACACTGACAACATCACTGACACCATCACTGACACCACCACTGACACCATCACTGACACCACCACTGATATCGCTACTGATGGGTGAGGTAAGGCACAATAGAAAATTACATATTATTCTAGTATCGCCGTTGTTACAGTGCTCTGATCGTCCAGGACAAGCTGGTGAGAAACACACTGAGCCACATCGAGAACACCGTCGATAAATTTTACAGCACAACCAGCGGCGGCGCCAGGATATTTTGCGTGGCGCAGGGGAGCATAAACTATTTTCGGCGATATTTAAGCCCCTCCAAGCCCCACCCCCCCATCCCGCCTTGGTGCCGCCACTGAGTACAACATAAAATATAAAATTTACAAAGTGAAGTTTCGTGTTTGGAGAGCATTCTCATGCGTATATATGTGGGTATATAAGTGTAATAAAACTATTGTCAATCGTATATAGTCAAATGTAAATATTCAAATGATGTATCATCTCGTCGTCTTTCAGATTGATAAAAAACAATGTAATCTTGTGAAGTGATTTACTATCATAAGTTTACTTAACCACTTCAGTAGCTATTCAGAAAGAGCTTGCTGTACCATGAACGCTGATACAAGCAAGCAACTCAATGGGTGCTTGAACGTATTCTTCTATTTAAGATCGATCTTGATCCGATCAAGGAAAACAGTAGGACGGAGATGTAAATCATCACTTCTATACTCATCTGGACTGGCTCCTGGCGTATATTTGCTTTCCAAGATTCAGATCTAGTACAATATTGCCCTATGAACATATTAACCACAAACGCTAGTATACTCCCATACTCTGCAATAGGGCAATATGTTCACCTCGGCCAGCGTAGTATCAAAGGCGTATCAAGTGCGGTGAGTGCGACTGCGGCTTGTGGCCAATATGTTCACTTTTCACCATAGCATAATTTCAGTGGTTTTCAACACAACGCACGAGTTTATACACAACAGGTAGCTAGCACCTAACATACTGTGCGGTTATTGGCTAGGTTCAGTAATCTAACTTGACTTAACCTGACCTGACCTAACCTAGCCAATAACCGCACAGTATTTGCATTTTAGCCCTATTGTAGAGTATGGGAATACTCGGGCATTTGTGGCTAATATGTTGATAGGGCAATATTGTATTACTCCCCCAGATTCGATCAGCAATTCTAGCTTTTGCGTGTGCTCTTCTCGGAATAGCTAGAAAGTCTCCAACTTGTCATGAATTAAACATCGTACATAAAGTCCGGTCAATCTAAACCTGAGCCAGCTGAACTTTCAGTCCAGAAATCTCGCCGGGCTTCAACCATGACACTTGTGAAATTCATCATAGCTCATACACACCCGCGCGTGTGTGTGTGTGTGTGTGTATGTACGTGTGTGCTCCACTGTCGGTGGTCCGCGGTATGAACAATATCTCCAACACACACGCACACACATCTCAGCCTATTACACACCAACATGGGTAAATACACAGGTGCTAGTGCATGAGTACTGGCAATTACACGCTAAATAGAAAATGTAATCTCCCGCACACGCAGTCGTACACACGCACACACACACACACATACACATACATACACACATATACACACACACACACATACACACATACACACACAGGCATTCATACAAATGAGTCCAGCTTGCTTCATACAGAGCTAACCACAATCACTCAGTGACGTACCAACGGAGTAGCCCAGTAGTGTGTGTGTGTGTGTGCGTGTGTGTTTGTGTGTGTGTGTGCGTGTGTGTGTGTGTGTTTGTGGGTCGGATTGTGTGAATAAAATGCACGCACTCCAACACGACGGCAAAGAGTAAAAAGTGGCGTGAATGAATGATGCAAACGACTTAGATGAATGAGCAATGGACAATGCAGAAATAAGAGATGTCTTGCAATCAATGCATCACAATATTGTTTGTCAATGCTTTCACTTGCATGTGATAACCTGGTTGACTTTCAATATTGTGCTTTCTCTAATCAGGTTTTCGGAGTTTTCGGATTAATGATTTTACTCATTATTAGTATATGCAGAATTTAGTTTACGTTATGTATGGGCGATTATTCTGTTGAGTTCAGTTCATTGTGTATGTTGTCACACAGATCAGCATAGTAAATAAGTTACAATACACGACAAATGTGTGTGTGTGTGTGTATGCAATTACACAGTATACTTTTCATTGAGGTATGTGTGTTGTAATTGAATATGCCGAGAATGGTTGAGGGTCTCATGCAATTCACCTACTGAGTCAATTTTGAACACTAATTCTGGCTGTCATCCCCCCGAGCCTCGACTAAAATATACGCCCTTTCGTCATCCCGATTAAACCCGTATTTCTCAAACTCTTTCTCTGAACTTGCCTGTAATTAATAATTAGAATAATAGTAATAAAAGGTTGGTTTGGGCCCTAGCGTGCAGAATTTACAATACTTATAAATGACACGAAAAAGATATAATGAGGCATAACAATTTCACACAATTAAAATATCACAACAAAATCACAATTATGCACAATTAAACACAACTTGTGCATTTTTCCGACATTTTTCTTTTAAATATTGATTTCATTTCATTTCATTTTCATTTCTATTGATGCACATTTCTATAGAATACTCATTGGCAGTTTTAAAGTGTTCTACTTTTTAATGTTACTCAAAGGTTACTCAACTCCAAAACTTAATAATAAACTTAAATTATAAAACGCCAATAGGACATTAAATTCACCTAAAAACTCAAACGCAAGAACACCTTGCGTCAAAAAATATCATGAAAATCAATTTCTTTTAGTTTCAATTATATTTTGTAGAATTTTCATACTATGAGTTTCCTGTCATGCTATGATCTGTGATTTGATGGAGCCATAAAGGTGGCATAATAGTTTATAGATTGAAATGACGCAAACTATGAAAACAGATACTAATTTAAAACGAAGTATGTGATTTGTTGCCCAAAAAAGACAACATATATACACATATCCGAGTACATCCGTAATTTCATAAATATGTCAGCATTTTAAAATGGCGTAAATTAATCTCTCATCTTCTGACTGATTTAAAATTAGAATTTCCAATGAAAGTCAGAAATGAACATTTTTTTGCCATTTGTTCATTTTTCCTTTCATCATTTTCTCTACACGCTCGCACTTTATCCACCATCCACTTGTCTGACATTGTGTGTGCGGAGCTCGGTGTAGAGCACCTAATTGGCTAGTTCTTTGTGTAGTCAGCTAATGTTTAATGCACAAGCCAGAAAGCCTGGCGAGTCGGCGACCCCAACGTCAGGGTGTGAATTGCAAATGTTCATACCTCAGTCGATCACTGTTTTAACACCTCCCCTCACACAAACCACTCACACACACACACGCACACACGCACACACACAGGCATGCATAATGCGAGCTGGTAGTGTGAACTAATGAACGGCCGGTAATGGCTTCACAAATAAGCCCCACAACAGCCCTCTCTCCTTCTCTCCAGCTCTGTATCGTGTCCTGTGTCCACCCTTTTTGTCTTGTGCTAGTAAAACATCGACTAGGTACTCGAGCAAACGCTCCCTATATGCCAGCACTGGCATAGAGTGCGCACAAACGTATTTCAACATTTAGCTAAACATTTGCATCTGATAGCACGTACTTTTTAATTTGCCAGAAAATATGTCAGAAATTATATTTCAATATGTTGGAATCTCTAAAAAGAAGACACTTTAGTGCGCGCGCACGCAAAAAATGAACTTTTCTGTTGAAAATGGCATGTTTATTGAAAAATTTACTTTTTTAGGCACGGACCAAAACATTATGCACTCGCGGGGAACATTTCACTAATCGAATTTCACTAATCAAGCTATATATACCCCGGACATTTGGAAGATTTTACAAAAACAACACGGACATACCGGACAACCCTTAAGGAGAGGACATTTTCGTGGATAAGAGGACGTGTGGTTAATCTAATCATTGCCAATACGAAATTTCTATATATTTATAAGCACAAAGAGTCACACACAGTCACACTCGAAATACAGTTTAGCCTCACTTTTCAGTTCCTTCGTCGTGCCTTATACTTCTGAACGATAATTCCTAGAGTTCCTATAGTTCCTAGAGTTCCTTTAGTTCCTAGAGTTCCTATAGTTCCTATAGTTCTGAACGAGTTACGCTCAAAATGAATAACCGGAAAACAGACACAAACGAAATGAATGGCCGTTCTGCCCGACATGAACGACAACTTGCGAGAACTTCTGGATTGACTTCAGAAGCACTTAGATATACTTCCCAAGTACTCCTGAATTTACATTCGAACGCGTAGAAGTACTTCCGAAGTACTTCTGAAGTTGACAAGAACATACTCAAAGCCTAATGAAACATACCCTAATGAAAACTCATAAAATCGGGCCTAAGCATTGATATGTGTTTGAATGTAAAGTTGAACGATTTTGTAATGTGTGCAATGGTTGATTATATACATGTGTTCAATTTAAAATGTACTTTGATTTCAAATTTTCCTCATTGGTGTTGACACACTTGCCAGGAATAAATCTGTCACTTGATCTATCTCTATACGTCATTTGCCAAATATCTCTCTAAATTTGCGATTTCTATTTTCAATGCCAATACGACGCTGATTGCTTTTTCTCAACAGTGATTATTATAATATAGAGCCTATATACACGTTGAATGAACTCACACACTTATCTGTATGCTTATTTTGGGCAAATTTCACTTTGTTATCGTTGTCGTGTTAGTCTTGCGCATTCATTGCGTACATGATCTTGTGTGTATGTGTATGTGTGTGTGTGTGTGCGTGTGTGTGTACTTCCATGAGATGATCACTCGTAGAATTGCGTGTGATGTGGGCCGGCTTTATCTAATGAGAGTCCACGTGACGCGAATAATTTCCCATCATACACACACACACACAAGCACGCATACACATACACACACGCACTCAGTTCAGACAACGAGTTAAGGTTCTGACACTTTGTATAACGTGGCTGGTTAATTCCGCACTTGTCTAATTCGCTGATAATAATTTAGCCGACAGCTTTTTGAAGATACCGCTGCCTCTCTACCAGCACAATCTCCTTGATTCCCTTGCTCTCTGTTATTTCTTGCTCTCTCTCTCTCTCGGATCCGCTCCGACGCTGTTTCTGTCATACACATACACACACACACACACACATACACACACGCACACACACGCAGAGACCAGTTGCCGGGCGCAAAAACGGCGCAATATCGAATTGCCGCCGGGCACCGCTCGAGGTCACGACCCGGGTCATCGGCGAGGTCACATCGGTCGCAGGTGACGCGCAGCCTGAGACAGCAACAAGACCGTCGGCCAGACAACCTGGCGCTGACAAGCTTGATTCGACTTGAGCTCTTCAATTAATTACACACACGCTAACACGCCCGCCTCTGGGCCCATGAACGCTCACTCAGACAGAGTGGCGTCCCTAGCGGTGGCGTGTCAGTGGTGGCGTGTCAGTGGTGGCGTGTCAGTGGTGGCGCGTGTCAGTGGTGGCGTGTGTCAGTAGTGGTGTGTCAGTGGTGGCGTGTCAGTGGTGGCGTGTGTCAGTGGTGGAGTGCGTGGCGGCCTTCTTTGAGTCAGACTCCATGCTGTGTGCGTACCATGAGCGGTCAGGTGAGTATGTGCGTGTGCGTGTGTGTAGGTGTGTGTGTGGGTGCGTACATACAACAGCTACGTCGAAGTGGATACTTTTTTCACAGGACATGGTGCCACACATCGTCGAGTGCCTTATGCCAGCCACCAGCGCCACTCCAGCTCACACTGCGCAAGGAATTGGCTCCTATTTGAGTTGGCCGCATTGTTATCCTAATGCGTCGAAGAGCATGCCTGTATGTGTTGTATATGTGTGTATAATGTACGTCAGTCTGCGTGCGCGTATGTGTGTGTGTGTGCGAGTTTCTGTGTTTGTGTGCACGCGGTTGAATGTCACAGCATGCAGCCCTGGCAGCGGCTTTTTGCCCACCTTGCTTGCGCACACTGATTATTAGCTGTGCGTAAGGTTACGAGCGTAACATCATGTGCATGTGTGTGTGTATGTGTGGGAGAGAGAGCGCACATACGACAAGCAAGGGAATGTGCATTTTATGCAAGAACAAGAAATTATTGCGTATATGCTATGACGATTGGTGCACGGTGTATGTGTATAATTAGCCAGTGGAAATATAAGTCCACGGTCCAAAGTCATTGCGTTCGATGATTACCACTCGATACCGTGGTATGGTATCTTGTAAGTAAGCATTTGGAGGCAGTGCTAGCGAAAATTCTCTCAGTACAATATACTTAGATCATGGCTGGCGCACCTGATATTTGACCGAACGTCTTGCACCTTTACGAATTGCACACAAAATCCGTCAGGCGTTAAATGGGACTGCTGATTCGAAGCAAAACGTTTCCACGATTGGAAACGACTTCAATCGGTCAACTTTGCTGATATTTAACTCAGTTACGAGAAGTTCGAGCTAATTCATTAGTAATGTCCACCATTGGCTCGGCATTGTCTGACACCGAATTCTATATTATCTCGGAATATCACAGCAACACCATCGTCACATCACTATAGCGAAATATGATAAAACTGTCGCCGTAGTCACTTCATGTTGTCAGAGGAGATGAAAAGCCGAACTGTTTTTCTCCTCATTTCCATCATTCTCTCCTCATCATCATCCATCATTCATCATCATCATTACTTTTCCTGGCGTGCTATGCAACACGTGAAGCGATAATTCGTCGGGACTGGTATCGCAGCACATCGACCATCCCCTCGTTCCGAATAAAAAAACATTGTTGGTAATGGCCGAATTAAACACTTCATCCAATCAAAACAGTCGAGAATTACAAATTCTTAGAGATTAGACGACATATCAATCAAAGCAGTTTGCAATCCCCATATGAGGAAAATACAATCCTGAGGAATGTTGACCCGATCAGAGGAATGCTGTTTTTGGCTGATGATCGCATTCAGCGATGGAATGTGTGCCAAGAAACATGTTTACCACACAAGAAAGCACTCAACAAAGCCGAACTTGTTTTTAGGACATGGAGACCGCCAGTGCTCCACTGTTCCAGCTACACCTGACTCTCCCACGCTTCTCACAGGCACTCTGTAAATATTTTGATTGTCTCGTGTGCTGCCGGTGTCAGGCACTGTAACAATGACATGAGCTGCACAGGCAGGTACAACAGTCGACATTCATTGAGGTCGACTGAGCCAGTGACATACTGTTGGTTTTCCGAAAGCGGTCGGCGATGGTGGCGCGGCCACAACAACGAGGAACGCAGCTGAGCGTGGTCCGTTGACAATGGCGAGCAGTCAGGACTGAAAAAGAGCGGAAGTTTGAGGAGACTGCGCATCGCGGGAAACGGTGTAGTCCGCCGCGACCTCCCGGCGAACTTGAAGCGCAAACAATAGAGCGCGATGCTTTGTGCCACTCCGAAAACTGCGATGGATAATTCAAGCGAGACAACATCGCGACGGACAGCGCACCTATGGAGAGGACGGTGTTTCTGAGGCGCGCGTGCTTATGAGAAAGTGAAGAAGTATCAGCCATCTGGCTCCATTCTGGCTGGTCAGTCGGCAATCAAAACATCGCGACAATGAAACAACAGGGTATCCGCCGGAACACAAACACTGGACACGACAATGGTGTAACACACACACACACAAACACACACACACACACAAACACACACAGAGAGAGAGAGGCACAATTGCAGGCAAATACACAGGAACCATACAGGTAGCCAAACACACGGCTATTAACCTGATGGAACAGTGATTTAAGCACTTGACATCCGCTCGTCGTAAACATACAGGTGGGGTAAACAACAGACTCGTGTTTGTTCATGATGACTCCATGGTCGAAGTCCAAATGTCAATTCATCAAATCAATAGATTGGCAGGTGACAATGATTGCCGCTTACTCAAGTGATTACAAACATCTTTAAAGGCCATTGTGCATTTTTTGCCCTTTGTTGATATCCAATTTGGCCCATTATTTATAAATGATTTATTTCATATATAAACATCAATGTGTTGCAAACAGGAATCCCAAAGGTGATTATGGATTCATAGTCTTCAACTGTTAGTGCTGCAGCATCTTGATGATGTCCCTAAAATGGAATTTAATGTATTGGACAAGAATTGTGCTTAACGCATTTATCACTTGAAATGAAGCCCATATTTACAGGTGGGCTGACTAATTGAAATACTTGAAATACTGGAAATACTGAAATACTGGAAATATACTGAAATACTGGAAATACTGAAATACTGGATGAAATACTGGAAATACTGGAAATACTTGAAATACTGGAAAAGAAGCCACCTGCTTAAGTCAGAAGCGAGATATATACTGTAGTGGCACACCTATCGAAGTTCTTCAAGCCAGCAGCGTATCCAGAGTGCAATTGGGGGGAGGATGGTCTGAATTATGTATGAGTGACTAGGAAGAGTGAAGGTCATGACTTGTAGGGCATTTTACAATGATATATACACACATTTACACACACAATGTGTGAATATTCGTTTCGTTAATGCTTATATCAACAAATTCTACATAAATATATTACTCTTGATTTATCTTAGTGAACCTCGTGGTTATGAGGAATTGATGGAAACATTTTGGGGAGGGGCTTCAGCCCACAGAGTCTCTCTTCTCTGGATCCACCAGTCAGAGGCGGCGCCAAGGTGGGCTTGCGGGGGCTGGAGCCCCCAAAAAATATACCAAATCTCCCTAAGCCCCCCCAAAAATCATAATCATGGACATTAAAATTTATTACCACTGTAAATGAAGCTCTGTAATTTTGGTTCAAGTTCACTGTTCAAGTTCAAGTTCAGAATCACTGTGCCCCAGTCCCTTATTATAATATTATGTAGTCAGCGTTCGAGTGTAGCTCTTCATGCTTCGCCAATCCCCCTCAACTTTTTCATTAGCCCCCGTCAGCCCCCTATCGAAAGAATCCTGGCGCCGCCACTGCCACCAGTGCCTCAAGCCTGCAAAAGGTGTCCAAATAAGGAAAATATTTGGTCACATAGAATGCTTCTCACAGAACAGGAGTCAATAATCCAATGCGGACTAGCTAGAAACAATCACATTGTCTCAAACATGACCAACCATGTCTATTCTTCAATGAATGATCAACATGTCAGCGTGCTATTCCTTAAGTGCTATCAAAACCGGAGCAAATAACATTGCGCCTACGGACCATTACGCCTACGCCAGCCTGGCTCTCTTTGATATGAATGTTTCGATTGTGGAGTTGTTGAGTCGTATTTGGTTTTTCGTTGTCTACAACAAACCGTTGTATTGGGCGGGTATGCAAAATTGCTTCGTTGATTAAAGTCCTGTTTATGTATTTCTCTGTTTAATTGTTTGCTTTGTTTGTGCCAGGTATTATGATGAGTTCAGTGTAATAAAGCTTACTTCGGCTCAACTAGATTTTCACTACACTCTTTCTCTAGCTCAAATCACTAGCCTACGCTAAGTAACCAAACCTAACACAACCCTACCTAACCTAACAATGAAGATAATGATAGCCGGGACTGAAGCGTAGGTGTAAAATCCTGATTATCTCTGTGAAGAAAGTATTCAACCAAAACATGGGCTTTATTAAGCTCATAACACCGCATGTACACAACTAAACAATAAGAGTCAAATATTAGACATAAAGGGCGCAGCTCATGTCAGCGCTAATGTAAATGGAATATACAACATTCTCCACCTCTTAGAACAAGGCAACAATATAACAATACGTTAAAATAATTAAAATCGAGGAGGAGAATAACGATCTGGAGGTCTCCGTACACGAAGACCACGACGAGGTGGAGGCGAAGTTTGAGGTGACAACATAGAAGGCGTACATACAGGTTCTCCAACACACTCAAGTTCATGTGATTGAGATAAACATGACCGTGTTTCGATTCCGTTTTCAACGCCATTCGTTGATTCTGCCGTAGTCTCTCTCGGCCAATGTGATAGATCTTCAGACACTGTATCACTGTTTACTTCAGCGACGCGTGTCCGGTCTGCACCGATAGGAGTAGCGTTATCAGTAGGATATGGAGCTATATCTCTTAAGGAGACCGAAGACTCGCGACCGTCAGGATATCGTATGTGGGCATACATTGGATTTGAGTCCAACAGCTCCACTTTGCGCACCAAAGGCTCATCTTTGTTGTTACGGACGAAATTTCGCAGTAGAACTGGTCCCGGGCGAGTCAGCCAAGTTGGCAACGATTTTCCAATAGATGAACGCATTTCGTAATTGAACATCCGCTCGTGTGGTGTGCAGTTCGTCGACGTACAGAGGAGGGAGCGTATACAATGCAGTGCACGTGGTAGCACTTGTTCCCAGTGGGTATCAGGTAAGCCTGTTGAACGAAGCGCTAGTTTCACCGATTTCCACACAATGCCGTTAACTCTCTCTACTTGGGAATTACCTTGCGGATGGTATGGCGTCGACTTGCTTGATGCCACGCCTTGCTGCAGTAAGTAATTTCTAACATCTTGAGACATGAACCCAAGTCCTCTGTCTGAATGGACAAACGCAGGTGTTCCGAAAAGTGAGAATATCTCTTCTAAACAACGGATGACTGTCGACGAGGAGGTGTCTTTGCACGGAAAAGCGAAAGGGTACCGGGAGTATTCATCAACCGCGACAAATATATACTTGTTGTTGCTCTTGGAAGGCAACGGTCCCTTGAAGTCAACACTGAGTCGGTCCATTGGCTTAGTGGCTGAAACAAGCGTTCCTGCAGGAACCCTGGCAAACCGAGGCTTCACTTCCGCACAAATTCGGCAAGATGAACACAGAGTTTTCACATCACTAGTCGAAAATGGAAGATGTTTCGTTCTAAGGTAGTGCAACATTCGTGTTACGCCGGGATGACACAGTTTGGTATGTATTTGAGGGAGTGACAATGTGTGAGACATTCCACAGCACACTCGACTGAGAGCATCCGGTGCAACGTTCAGTTTGCCAGGACGATATTTAATCTGGTAGCAGTAGTTTGCTAGTTCCATCCGCCATCCTTGAATTTTATCGTTCTTTATTTTTGAAGGTTTTCTACTGTCGAACATGAAAGCAACGGAGCGCTGGTCAGTGACGATAGTGAATTTGTTGCTTGATATGAAATGACGCCATTTTCGTACCGCCTCAATTACGGCGGTCGCCTCTTTCTCTACTGCTGGGTACATTCGTTCATTGGTGTTAAGCGTCCTAGACATGAAAGCAACAGGCCGACTACTTTGATTTAAAGTTGCTGAAATGGCGACATCCGACGCGTCAGTCTCTACAACGAACGGAATTCCAAAGTCAGGTGCAACCAGCATCGCCTTGTTCAACTTTTGTTTGATGGAAGAGAATGCCAGCTGTGCTTCTGAATTCATCGGAAAAGTTTCTACCGTCAAGAGAGGTTGAACTATGTCTGAGAATTGTGGGATACATTTAGCGTAGTACGAGAACATCCCCAGTATCCTCTTCAACTCTTGCTTATTTGTGGGAGCGCTGAGCTGAATGAGGGGCTGTAAACGCTCCTTATCTGGTTTTATCAATCCATTGCAAATTTCATATCCCAGAATGTTGATATTTGACGATGAGATGATGGACTTTTTGTGATTAAGTGTCAAATGACGACGTTTGGCAGCTTCTATGAATTTATTCACGTTCATATCGTGTTCTCTCTGATCCTTGCCAGCTATGGTTATATTGTCCAGATATACGAACGTATTATCTAACCCTTCCTGTTCTACGAAACTGTCCATTGCGCGCTGGAAAGCCGCAACACCATTAGTGATCCCAAATGGTATCCGCTTGAACTGATACAACTTCCCATTTGCCTCAAAAGCAGTGTACGGTTCGTCTGCTTGGTTAATAGCCACCTGATGATAGGCACTTTTCAAGTCAAAAGTTGAAAACACGCGGTAAGTAGCAAGATTTATTATAATATCATCGATTTTAGGCAAAGGATACGCATCCGCACTGGTATATATATTGATAGTGTTAGAATAATCAATGCACATTCTCTTCTTATGCTTTCCTTTGGTCACCACCACCTGGGCTCTCCAGAGTGACGTGCTGGGCTCGATTATGTCACTTGAGAGCAAGTTGTTAATCTCTTCCTCTATGAATACTTTATCTTGTGGACTGAACTGTCGAGATTTAGTCGCAATAGGTTTAATGTTCGGCTGCAAGTTGCAGAAAAGTTGTGGTTCCGGAAGTTTGGCGACAGCGAGACTGCAAACTTGACGACTCTCCTTCGAATTGACATGAAGTGTAGGTTCTGGACCATCGAACTGGAAATGCACAGCCTCATGCCGTTGTTGAAAATCTAGGCCAAGTATTATGTCAACACACAAATCATCAATCACTTCTAGTCGTGTTTTGTCATATACTCTGCCATTCATGACGAGCTTCGTATAACAATGACCTTTTATCGTCACTTCGTTGGAAGTTGAAGCTAACGTAATTGTCTTATTTGACGGAAAAATCTTGAGATTGAGTATGTCAGCTAGTCTAGAATCAACGAAGCTACCTGAACTTGCAGAGTCAACCAATGCTGATGCTCGAAACCCATTCACTGTGACGGAGACAGTAGAGGCAGCAAGACCAGGAACAGCAGATAAAGCGCATAGCGATCATCGTTCAACTGTAGCTGCCACAGCTCCTTGAGATTTCATTTTTGAGCGGCACATTTTTGCCCAATGTCCCTTCTTGTGGCAAGCTAAACATTCGCTGTTGCGAGCCGGACATTTCCCTCTAGCATGCATAGCGCCTCCACAGTACCAGCACCTCTTAGACTGAGACACTGCAGCAAGACTGGAGGAATTCGCGTCCTGCTCGTCCCTCGCTACGACATCGTTAGAGAACTCATGATTATCCCTGGGAGTGTCACGAGTGGCCGCAACAGTGTGGTCTGAATGATTGTAAGCACACGCGTTTTTGCGAGCCAAATCCAGAGATCGCGCAATATCAAAAGCCTCATTCATTGTGATTCCATCACGCTCTAAAAGTCGCTGACGTATTTCATTAGATTGGAGACCACTTATGAACGCATCGCGGACTAATTCTCTCCTGTATTCTTCAGCTGAAACAGCACAAACTTCACAAGCCTTGCTGAGGCGAAGTAAATCCGAGAAAAAATCATCGATACTTTCATCTGACTGTTGTTTATGTGTGACAAGCAGGTGACGGGCAAATATGACATTTTTCTTACGCATGTAGAGCTTCTCAAGCATAGAAATTGCCTCCTTATAGTCCACGCAATCGGCAATGTTTTCATACACATTCGACGAAACATACTTGACAAGACACCTGAGCTTATCTGGAGCATATACACCACACTCATCGAGAAAATTATCGAAGGTTCGCTTCCAGTATTTGAATTCTTTCTCAGCATTCTCCGAGGAAGGATCAACAGTTAGTTTGTCCGGACAAAGCAGTTTTTCCATACTGGATGAATGATTGATTTACTTACTGGTCGATGATTATTCCATAATAATGAGCTTAATAAATTGTGAAGAAAGTATTCAACCAAAACATGGGCTTTATTAAGCTCATAACACCGCATGTACACAACTATACAATAAGAGACAAATATTAGACATAAAGGGCGCAGCTCATGTCAGCGCTAATGTAAATGGAATATACAACAATATCAATATCAAGTGTTGATATAAACTATAAACTAAACTATAAACTAGACAGTGAGGAATACATAAGCATTAGTAGATCGAGGGATCTTGATCAAGGCATCTAACTTGAAATCCCCAAATGGTTGATATTAAGTTGAACTCATATTTATTGAAATCGAGTGTCTTTCTATTCATACAAAAGTTGGGATCATTTTAAAATGTTGGACGAAAACCCACAACAGACCTGGTCATAGACAATTATTTTCGACAATTAATAGGACATTTATCAGACCTGATTTCTCCTGTGTTTGATAGCAAATCAACAGCCAGCGAAAACTTACCATATTACGCTCTTCACTGACGCTCTCCAGTTGAATTTGTCTTCACAGTATCAATACAACACACCAATCGACACAAAAGCGTACAGGTTCAACTCCGACACAGAGCAGCATCGACTCAGCACTGCTTAACCGACAATTTTCAAACTCTGCGACGGGTGATGCTATTTCTGACAATTCCAGGAAATGTACGGCCGAGCGCCAACCGTTGTGAGGGAATTCCCCTTATGCATAATGAACTCCATTTGAAAAGTTTATGTGAATGATACCAATGGCAGGGCGATGTTCTGTTTATATATTTGTATAATGCAAGAATTTGCTATCATTGCTGGTCATTGCTGCATGTCATTTCTGGTGAGGATACTTAAGCAATTATGGATTGAATTAATATGCCGTTTGAATATTGTGTAGCACTTGGGTTGAAAAGATGCTATACTTTCACTGCTAACACATTGCAAAAGCTAGGTGGTTGGTAATGCAGCAATGCTTAACACTGTAATGATTCAATATTGTCAGATTTTCATCGTAGCGGCTTATTCAGAGAACAGCCTAGTTAATTAGTTATTGCTAAAATTAATTAGTTACAAATATAAAAGTTGATTATATCAAGCATAGAAAAATGTAATGTATCTGTAATGTATCGTTTGACATGTTAACACATACAAATTGTACCTTACCAATCATTACATCCCAATATTGCACAATTGCATGCAATTTACATATTGTCGAATGCGTCCAACATAATCAAATGTAAATTGAGCCCATATAATAGAACGTTCTGAATCCGCTTGGTTATCGTGGCTTACAAATATCCACTGGACGTGTCGCCAGCTGGCTAAAAAATGATTAATTATACGAGAACACATATCGTAGCGATTGCCTCATATCACGCTTGGTGGTTCCACTCAAGTTACGATAAGACTTGCTTGTAAGACAAGACAGCTTATAAGACCTGCTTACAAGACAGAATTTGATGATTTTCATTCATCAGCCTAATGTAGTTTGACAGTCCAGTGTGGCGAAGGCACTGGACCGCCATAGAGAAAGACGTCCGTGGATCGTGCGAGTTAATCGCTTCATTTATCACAGAGACGTGGAACAGTGTTGGAAAGACAAGGCAGGAAAAATGGTGTGCGAACACGTGACAAGAGGAGGTATATCACGGACTGGATAAATGTCATGTTGTGATGTTAAAATATCACCATATAAAGTACATCGCCTCGCTCAATAAATCTACTCGATTCTCAATTTCAGAAAAAGGAACTTCTAAAGTGCATGAATCTATTAGTATCAGAAGTGAGGCGTTCATGATTGATTATCAGTGAATTATGGTGTTGTTTGTTTCGCTCACGTGTTAATCTATATGCTTACGATTTTATTTGCTACTTGATATTTCAAAATGTAGTTCTGAATTGTAGCCGTTCTGAACAAATTAGGCTCGAATACAAACATAAACGAAATGAAGGCCTGATATGCGCCATGAATTACATCTTCTAATAACTTCTTGATCTCATTGATTCACTTCAGAAGCACTTCGAAGTGCTACTGAAGTACTTCTGAAGTGTCAATCGAATAAACACCCAATGACTCGGGTGTTGAACTCTTCAGTCAGACACAAGGTTCAATGGCCGATTATAGTCAAGTTGTGGCGGCGCGCAATATTTGACAACACCCATGGCTGGACATGATGGCCGCCTTCACATGACGTCACTAAGCCTTGCTGCACAAACAAACACGCTCATGCACCACTGCAGCAGACTGTGGTGCGAACGACACGTCTTTCTGGCGCCGACCGGGAGATATGCGACAATGCAGAGGTAGCAAGAGGAAATTAATGTCACGAAGCCTAAACGCTGAACTTGTAAGCGTCGAGCTGGGCCGATATGCTGTACCTTTAAGAGCAGCTACGTTGTATAGAGTATGGATGCGAGATGGGACCGCCGTTGTCTCGGAGTGGCGCTAGGCTGAAATATTTAATTAAAAACAGAGGAAGCATGCAATGCATGAATTGACAATTGAATTGGCGTGGGTATCAGCCATCTTGATATAGGTCAATATACCAACCTTAACCTTTAGTTTCGAAGGCAAGGTTAAAGCACAAGAACGCAATGACTTAGACACAAGAAGTAAGTTGACCACATAAGCCAAATAAATTGAAGTACCATAAATGACCAGGACGGCTTCCACGGCAACGACCAGCTTGTCAAATAGGAGTGCAGTAGGGTTGTTTGTGTTAGGATACCTGCAGGTGAAATTCATTTGAGAAAAAACTGAAATTGACGAACAAATTGACATCTGATACATGTGTAATACCTCTATTAAATGTATAACTTACATCTAATATAGCATATATAGTAGACTCTCCAAATAGAGGGGCATCCAAATAGAGGAGTACCTCCTTGGTGCCGAACAAAAGCTTATCAAATACGTGCTAATTACACTTTCGAATAGTGGAATTCAAACCTCCGAATAGCGGAAACCTCCAAATAGCGGAATAATATATTGGTGGCTTTTCATACAGCACACATCCAATTAGCGGAAGCCAAGGGTTATGTGTGATTCATGAATAGAAGATGTATGGAATATATTGACTCCAGCTTGTCGACTGACAACAGTTGACTGTTGCAAGCTGATTGGTAGAGACGAGTGACAAACTAGGCGGTTGCCTATTATCTCAATGATAACCTTTGCTGCAGAACACACCTCTAAACAGCGGAAATCTCAAAATGGCGGACATACCTTCTGTCGTATCCTGGCATTGCACGAACTATGTTAACACTGATTCGTCTGATTTCATAGTGGCGCTTGCACAAACTGTAGTGGCCATTGCATGCAGACAAGTCTGCAGCCACATAAGGAACATTACTCGACGACTAGTACAAAGAATCACATCTGGATTTGCACATGGATTTGCACATTCAGCAAATGGATGCATTGTTTTCATACATACATACATACACATGTACAATTCTTACATATATGGAACATTCCAATTCGTCCAAACGGATCATATACACAAAATAGCATATATACATACATATATACATATATATATATATATATATATATATATATATATATGACGTATGTGTGTGGGTGTATATACCTATCCTAATCTCTCTGCAAAACATCATGCGCCAGTGATTGTGTTTGCATATCTGTGTGTGTTTGTGTCTGTTTGTGTGTGTGTGTGTGTGTGTGTGTGTGTGTGTGTGTGTGTGTGTGTGTGTGTGTGTGTGTGTGTGTGTGTGTGTGTGTGTTTGTGTGTGCGCATTTGAGTGAGGGCGTGAGAATGAAGGCTGTATCACAGCTCTATTGAAGCTGACACAACGGGCTTTCCAGACGAACGCCTTGGCACCACACATCCATGTCCCACCCACCCACGAAACACACACACACACACACACACACACATACACACACAAACATTCATATGCACATTATAACACCACTACAACATCGACAAACATGATCAAACAGACCCCTTCACACACTCACGGGCGCACACTCACTTATATAGAGTAAACTAGACACACATGAGATAATGTGAAAATTTTCAAATTCTCATGACGACTTGCTTCAAAGAGGTGATGGACAGCTCACAACACGTGAGCATGTCTTAAGCTCAACACCGCTCATATCATGAACTATGGTTGAATATTGGGGAACAATGTTGCTATGGCCCAGGTACGTTTGGTTAAAGGTTAAAGACCTCAGGTGACAGCTGCTACACACATGCTCATGAGTACACAGGTGTCCTCGTGCAGCTCGCTGCCACCGCAGAATCGACCCTCTCCACGCTATGGCGCCACAAGGACGAAAGACCTGAGAGCGGGCCACCTGCCCAAAATGCATTGCACAACACATGACTAATATCTGATACCATTTGCTACTGTGTGGACGGGGGCTGTTGGATTAAAGAATTCGGCCAAAAAAACTCCTCTGCCGGGTTTCGAGCAACGGAGTTTCCGCGTGTTGTGAAGCGGCTGTGCTACCTCTACACCACGGACTCCAACTGTTCAGCTTCAGTACCGGCTCTCTTATTTTTCTATGTCATGTTAGGTAAAGTTGGGTTAGGTTAGTTAAGAAAAAGAGAGCCGTGATTGAAACGGAACCAAGCGCACTTTGGGTGCAATGTCCTTGGCTTGGTGTATTGTTTATACCGGCTGAAAAGTTGAGAAGTATACGCAGAAATGTGATGTGCTCGGTGAGGTGAAATTCCTGTGAGCTGCTTGTAGCATCAAACCGACTGCCAATAGAAAAAAATTGGATGCTGCAAAGTTAAGCTAGAGATATGCGATAGCAATATTGTATATTCAATCAATGTACTATCTGGATACATTCAGTGTGGTGAATTTAATAAACAAACAATAAAACAAAATAGAGCTTAATACCGCAGTTGATACGATATACAGACGACCCAGGACCAGTGGCGGTGCCAGGACTTATTCAGTGGGGGCTGAAGGAGGGAGACCGCTAAGGAAAAAGATGCGGGAGCATGGCGAAACATGGAGAACTATACTCGACATTTTCATGATGAAGATTTTTTAATGACTTGAAGATTTTTCAGTGGACTTGACACATTTTGGGAAAGTTTCAGCCCCTCAAAGCAGAGCCCTAGCAGCTGCCCCCGCACCCCCCTTCCGACCT